>VMBQ01005884.1:0-58395 GCA_007657795.1 Dreissena rostriformis | reverse complement strand
AGGTCACGGGGTCACTTAGTGCGTTTTAAACATTAAGCATGATGACCGCCTCTCTAATGCAAGTTCTTTTCATCCGATTTTCACCAAACTTGGTCACAAGCAGCGCTATAGATAACAAGCGTATTCGCGTTATTACGCAATTAAAATAACCAAAAACGTAATTAAAATCAAAATAAAGCGTACAAAAACGCAAATACAAATTTAATAACGTAATTCCCGTAAAAAACCTTGCGTCACGAAACGCAATTCTTACGAACACCGGACGTATTTTTTAGACTGGTTATTTTCCGTACACAAATGTACCAAATAGTTTAAATGCCGTCCTATGAAGAAAATAAGGCAGTCTTTTCAGCGGTTATCAATCTTTGGGGTAGTATTGTAATTATTCGTAGACCCGTCCGATTTCTACTTTCATTTTCTGAAATAATCAAAATGGCCACTCGTGGACGTAAAAAGAGAGTCGTTACACAAAGAAACACGTCAGACAGGTATTTACCCCAGAATATTGGGGAAACCGAAAACTTCTGTGCTACTTTGCAGAAAGATCTGTTGCAAGATGTGATCATTTCTCCCGAGAATGTAGTTCGCCCGTTATTACCGGAGATTTTGCTACAAATGTTGATTTATTTTTCACATGCATATGTGATCAGGCAGATCTTGTAGTGTACAATTTAAGGACCAGACTTTGATCAGAAATTCAGTAATTGTTTGTTGTTATGTACAGGTACCTTTTTAAATTCCATTTGTATAAATAATATAGTTACCTTAGTAGATTTTTTATTATATTATATATGTCATTCCCTAAATTACCCAAATGAGTTGAAAAACCGGGGGTGAAAAACCCAATTAAGCTCAAAAGTAGGGGGTGACAATTTTTACTAAAACTCTATTGAATTTACAAAAACCCTATTGTTGTCAAAAACAGGGGGCACAACATTATTACCAGTATTGAAATAACAAGTTTTCAGGCTACTCACTGCCGCTAGACCATTGTTTTTTAATTCTTCAGTTGCTACAAACAGCCCCATAATCTCCATACTTGGTTACACATCTGGCGTGTTTAAAAGCTTTATCGCAGTATAGGTGCAATGCAAGTGAATCGGTGAAGCGTGAATAACCATGGTCTTGTCATTATCAATCCATGGTGATCGAGTTTTGCAGAAGTTTGTTAGCTTTGTTATAAATCCGGCCTTTTTCTGCCTATCTCACGGGTCCGATAGTCGGACCCATTCCCCATGCCAAATATCCATATTTTTTTCCCAATTCTCAAAAAAAATCCCCCCCCCCCAAAAAAAAAATGATTATTAGACTCTATATCTCAATTTTATTTTTTAAACAACCTACAAAATATATAACAATAATTTATATGAATATTGTCCAAAATGGCGGGAAAAAAACCTGCCCAAATCCAAATAATGCTTTTGTCGATGAAAATTCTTCCCAATTTGGAAGATTTTGCGACTCAAAAAATCTCCATTTTGCTAGGTACTTTTTCCCCAAATGGACAGAAAAAGGCCTGTAAATGTTACCAACCCACACATATCAGTCCCTAAAGGGTACTTCTCCACAATAAAAAGTATGGGCACGCCGCAGTCTTTTTATAACAACCAAATGTTATTCTCTTGGAAATCATGCATTTGCTGCATAATGGTTTAAGTGAAAAATAATGGGAATTTTTTTTGGTAATTTACCAGTTTTGGACATTCTTATTTTTATATAAAAAATGGGACAAAAATGTCGTTATGCAATATAATTCCTTTGATAAACATAATTCAGATATAAAAAGAGGCATTATGCTATATTCCTCTTCAGTCATGGATAATTTTCATAAGGATGTTACATCACAAATATTTTATAAATATATGACTATGCAGGACCCTCAATCTATCAAATCTGCGGCCGAAATTCGGCCGCAGTCCCCCACCTGAAAACAGAGCTCCAGATTACTTTTCTGAGTAATTGGGTAAATACCCACTACTTTTGAGTTCAATTGGGTATTTTCATTTTCAATTGGGTACAAACAAAATCCGTACCCACTTCTTTAATTGACAATTGGGAATTTTTGTATTAAAATTAGGGGTACCTTCATATGCCCATACATTTGTTAGCTTTAGATTACTTTTCTGTGACTGGCACAGAGAACAACACAGTGTTAATCCAGTCTCCCCTTCCTTCACAATAAGCCACGGAAATTTGCTAGTCCATTCATGAAATGTTTTCTTTCCAACGCGTTCCCCGGTGTGTTTTCGTTTCGCGACTTTTTCTATCGAAAGTTAGACGATTGTTTTCCACCAGTTTTCTTACAATGTAAGCACTGTCAGCGCAATCCTCCTACACAACATCGTCAAGAATTAGTTTCACTATATTTTCCGCTTCTGATTGTGTGTTGCTCGCGGTTAAATAACTAAATATTTAGTTTTGTGTGCCTGGGATACAATATTTCCCTTTTTACGGCCTCGCGGTTTCAACATTTTCACAACAATAACACATAGTTACATAGACGCTTTTTTCAGTACATATTATTGTTCTGAAGCTTATACTGAAAGCGCTTGGAAGAAGCAGAAAGAATGCGGGTATATACCGAAAGCGCGTGCTTTCGGTAAATCTAGTAACCGGATTTACTGGTTATGCAGAGGAAAAATATGGTATGTGTAATTGGCAATTTCAATTCGGTTTTGGTACGCAGAGTTTTATTTTTCTATGTGTAATCGGCAATATTACATTGGGTATTTACGCAAATACGCACCTTATCTGTAGCTCTGTGAAAAGTATACTTTTTTCCCCTTTTTATAGAAAGATGCGTCTCATGATTATTATTTCTAAATTCTATTTCAATTTAATCTTGTCAAACATACTAAATTATGAAAAAAAACAATGAATATAGTCACAAATGTGATAATGAGAGAGTAAGTAAAGTTGGGCACCTAACAGTGATTAGAAGGTGAGTGAGACAGTATCTCTTTACACATTACTTTCTAGTTAATTATTGAGCAAAAATTATAAGTCAAATGCATATATACCGAGTGGTTAATTCCCCACATGAATACACTCAGCAATGGTTCATTGGCCCTGAACAGTTTTCTCTTTGCTTTTTTCACTTTCAGTGATTTTTGCTTCTCTTGCACAGTTTGGACGCTCGCCATTCTGCCCCTTATTGCACTAACAGTCAATTAAATGTGTGTAGTTCAATTTAAAAAAATGCACTGAAGTGATTGCAAATCACTTTTCGCGTTCAGGCTTTAGTCTTTCCATAATGATGAAGAAAATCGATTTCTCGCTATTAACACCCTTTTTCCTGATTGATGGCGAATTCCATCCCAGAATGCCAAATTCAAGGGAGATAAATCTTTTATTTTGTTTATATGTTCTATTTCCCGTCCTACAAACAATTGAATATCAAAATAACATGATTTCAACAAATTAATAAGATCTTTTAACAGAGATAAAGTATAAGCAATTGTAACATGTTTCATTGAATGCGATCCATTAAATGTTCTTTCTATTGTGCTATCAAGAGTACATGTAATTTGATGGCGACAGTGTACGGCATTTAGGAAAACCTAGTATGTTGTGTATTGCACCCGGAAAAGACTTTTTAGTTGATGGGTTTGATTTCTTGTCGCTACGCATCCAATGAAAATAAACAGACACACTTAGAAACATATCGATCCACTGTTGTTCATTGAACTAAGAGTTTTAATTGTCATGTGTTGTGGATAAAATTATTCATGTTTGCAATATATTTTCGCGACCATAAACAAACAATTATTTAATACAAATACGATTGTGACGATTTACTTCAGATCTATTTTGTCAACATAACATATGTTTGATATACTGAAGATGAAGTTTTCTCGTTTGAAACGCCACCAAAAGGCTGCTGTGCTTGGTGTACCGGCTATTTTCTTCATAACTATAGTGGTTTTAAATTCGAAGCTCTTGTTGTCTACAACTGGTGGCGGAGACCAAAGAAAATTGAGATTCGTACATGCTCATTCTGAGCGATCAGCTGAAAGGTTTAAACCAGAACGTTTGAGAATGTCTCATCCCTCAGATCTTTTTTATGATGCAGAAAAACTTACAATGCTTGGCATAATAAATGACGATGCAGACCAAAAGCAAAAGGATGAGGGTACTTATCATTAGCGAATGATTGGTCATTGTCAGCTCAGGTACTTTAAAGTACTACGGGTACTCTTAAGTATACTACATGACCCGGGGTACTGAAAATATACTAAAAAGTACCACAGAGTATGGCGGGGCACCTTTAAGTGTAAATTTCAGTATCCATACATTGTAGTATACTTAATAGTACCTGGGGTACTTTTAAGTAGTAGCCTGCAACACGGTATTCTCGCGGTACTAAAGGAATAATCATTAGATTATAAACACCGTATTTATATATCAGATAAATTATTTGATATACAAACATATATATTAACTAATATGACTTAATTTATTTCAGAATTGCTTTTTTATAACGAAAATCCATAAATTTTAACTGTAGTCACAACAAAAAAACACCGCTGTCCGTCATTCTTATTTAATATAAAATCGGGTATTCCCCCAGTGAATAGGTTAGATATCACTAAAATTAAATCAAACATTAATAAAGATCTGACATACCATCAAAAGTAACAATCAATTAAGTTTTTGTTATTTTAAATAATTTGAATGTGATTTACCACATAGGTTGCCCAGATTTGTTGTAAACAACAGCCAGGGGGCATAAACGATTTACTGTGAGAATAGCTGACCTGCGAGAATACCGGTTTGAGTATACCTGGGCCAACAACAACCAATTGAGCATCATTAGCATCATCACCATTTTATTTTCTATCAAGGTCCACTCATGTTAATCTCTAACAGTATGGTCACATATGACATTTTATTTCAGCCACCTGGTGAATTGCTACATGAAGTTTTCAATCCATTCATTGATATTTGTTTGTATTTCCATAGGATTCTGGATAACATTCATGATTGCTTAGTACCAATTCTTCACACATCAAAGTTCATACCAAAATTTAATTGCTTTATTCTAATTTTAAACAAAATGTTTTGTAGCTTTTGTAAGTCAGATTCAATTGTACAAAAAATATATATTTTTTAATAATCTTAGGCTTAAAATTAATGCATTTGTTATTCCTGTCCTCTTTGTCTTTGTCTGTCAGCATGCAGTTTTCTATTTCAGATATTTTTAATTAATTTAGCTATATCTATTATGTGGCCTGCAAAAGTACTTTTAAAATAATTCAGTTCACATGCAACAAGTAGAAATATCAGACACAAACTCATTTTTTACCCTAATTCCTGAAGTGATAAATTTTATTTCTGTTGATCACAGGTTCAAGTCTGTATGTGTTCAATGAACTGCTAAGTAGCCGATTGAGTTTGAACAGAGCCATTCCTGACACCAGACATCAGCTGTAAGTATTTTTTTAGTTTCAACTCAGCAGGTTATCAGTTTTTTTTATAGAAATATTGCTGGGCAAACATATCTTATTCTTTTCAGCCCTTTTCCTGTCAATTATGAGAAAAAATGAAATTTCGACATTGATATTTTTTTCTGTGCGAAAATTCCTTTGATTTGGGAAAAACTATTTATTACAACTCTTTATAAAAATTAAATTAACAAGAACAAAATTCTACAAAGTGTACAAATTATAGTTAATATACTTTGTTAGATGTTTGTGACATAATAATCCTTTGACACTTCTTTAAAAAAAAATATACAAAATTGGGATTGTTTTTTCAAATTGAATTGTTTTTTTTTCCATTTTGCTTATATAACATGACTTTACATCCATCACATTATATGATATTTATATTATAAATTGTAAGTTGAAGCTGCTAGTTTAAAGATTATTTTTTTCATAATTATTAGCATAATATTCTGCTAAAAATAAACATAATATTTTTGCAAAATAGCACTTGCTTTGGTGTTTTATTTCTGCCATATTGGCAAAAATACAGATTTTAAAACAGGATTGTTAAACTGTTACAGCTGTCACACCAAGACTTACAGATCTGATCTCCCGCAGACCAGCGTGATTATTTGTTTCTACAACGAAGCCTGGTCAACTCTGCTGCGAACCGTGCACTCTGTCATCAACAGGACACCTAGGAGTCTGTTACATGAAATAGTGCTGGTAGATGATGCGAGTGATCTCAACCTGTGTATGTATCAACTTTATTTAAATTGGGTATATGAGATTTTAATGTCAACATTCTTTTGTGAACCAGGCAAACAAGAGAACAAATGAACTATGAAGGTTAAAATTAACGAAAATAAATAGTAAGTCACTAAGAGGTTACTTAATACAAATGTTTAATGAATAAAAGAAAATAAATAGTAGGATGATACTTAATTCAAATGTTTTAAATGAATTTAAGATACCAATGCATTTTCTAATAGTTGTTGGCAAAACCAAAACAATGTTTGATCATAATTTTATCTTCACAAAATATGTTGGGATTTTCCAAATATTGTACATGGTTTATGTACATGGAGTTTCTGACTGAAATACAAAACATATTGTAACATTCTACTTTGAACAAATTTTACACAAAAGGCTTTTTTTTACAGCACATCTGCAGGAAAAACTAGCCATATACATTTGGGAGCTTCACCCAAACGTGACTTTGGTTCGAACTCCAACACGACAAGGCTTGATACGAGCAAGAATGTATGGGGCCCATGTCGCCACTGGAGAGGTAGTGTTGAATAAGGGCAGAGATATTCACTAACAAGGAACTTCTAAAGTTTAAAACTATTTATTTCTTTTGGATTGCTTTGAAAGCCTAAGTCTTATTGAAACACTCTCGAGTCCGTTTCCTGGGTAAACCAGTAGTTAGTGTCTTTGGGGGATGAGATCTAAAGAATGCCCCCCCCCCCCCAGTGGGGATCCAACCTGTGACCTACACATTTTTTTTTCTCCACGTTTTGGGAAGATAGCCCATGGTTTTGGATTTGGGAATTTTATTGGCATTTTTAAAGGGAGACTGTACGTTTTTTATATGTGTTAAATTTTAATAAATTAATAAAATTATGTTACGATGACACAAAATAGGCAATAAAAATTATACATTGAAGACAAATTTCATAAAATGCAGCAAAGACAAGTTAGCGCTGGTTAAAGCCGATGCCGACACTTTTATTCGTATTTGTTAGCAAAATTGTGTCTTTGTGTCGTATGAACAAATCTGCACTAAAACTAAATTTAGATTCACATTGTAAATGCATTATATATATGCTGGCGAATTTGGCTGGAAGCCATTTTCAATTTCAGATTTAAATATCTGGCTTATTTTTCGCATTTTTCGACACATGTTCTTCTTAACTTATATTTAAATTTATATTGAAATATATGTATAATAAGTTGTTCAGACATTTAAAAAAAATCATAAATATTTGACAAAATCGTACAGTCTCTCTTTAAGAAATTGGAAAAATAAATTCAGTAGCCTTCTTTGGCATGTTTTGGCAAAGGAGGAGCTTCATCTTCTTCTTTCGGGCTTCAACTGTGCAATACAGTAACTTGTTATTGAATGACCAGGCCTTTTTACTGGCCATTTTTGGGAAAAATTCTATTTCGGGATTTCATTTTTTTTTTGCGCGAAAAGACCACTGATTTGGGAAGAACTAATTTGATAAAACTCTTTATAATAATTCAAATTAAAAGAACAAAATCATATAAATCAATATTATATACTTCGTTAGATTTTATTGAAATAAAATTGAGATAAAATATAAAGCAAATTTTGTGAAAAATAAGTTTACTTTTTGGGATTGGGAATATAGCCGAATTTCGGCTATAAAATCCGTGCAAATAAAACCTGCTTCAGATTGCTAGGCTGACACCATATCCACTACACCATGGCGACCGGAGATCTTTTTAAATTCTTAAGTGGGTAGTATATAACATCATTGTTATGTGATGAGATTTGGGGGCATCTCTTACTTCCAGAGATTTGATATTTTTCAACAGATCTTGTGGCTTTATAGATCTAGGGCGCACGTTTTGTGGAATATCAAAACCCCTCACAGGTAATGGTTATGGGCCATTTTAAATCCTTGGGTTAAGGCAGTTTTCGGGGAGAAAAATACCTGCTTTTAAAAGATTTTTGCTTCAGAAAAGGCTAGATACCAGGTAAAATAACCGTTTCCTATATTAAAGGAGAGTAACTCTTATTCCCTGGTATTGTTGATCAATTGAATTATCTCCCTTTATTGTTTGAAAAATTGTTTTTTTCTGAAAATTTAAAGAAATGACTCAAGTTACAATATACTCAGCAAAATTAAATGTGATGTCTATCACATATTTTACTAAACACTATAATACGTATAGAATCTTTGCATGCAATATCGGTACTTTAAAATGTTTTAAATCTAAATTACATGAATAAACTGATCTAATCACTGATTCACCATGCACTTCTTTTGAGTATTGTATTATTTTCTGTTATTTATTTCCAAGGTATTAGTGTTCTTAGACAGTCACTGTGAAGTAAATGTACAATGGTTGGAGCCACTTCTTACGTCGCTAGCGAGCACCAAAAAGCCAACGATTGCTGTACCAGTGATTGATGCGATCAACTCTGGAACGTTCGAGTACAAAGAATCGCCTCTGGTTAAAGGTGGTTTTAACTGGGGCCTTCACTTCCAATGGGAGCAATTGCCACCAGATTATTTCAAAAGTAAGCAAGTGTTTCAGGGGTCATAGATGGCAGGAGCTATTGGTTTGACAACTGTCTATATCCAAAGTTTTCATCTAATTTTCAAATTTTATGAACATTTTCAGTTATACTATTTAACAAAATTCTTCTATTGAACTACAGTTTGAACTGTGAGTTACAGCCCTTGTTTTTTTGTTGTTTTTTTGCCATTTTAACAGTTTTTGCCATTATGCATATATTCGCAGATTAGTCTTATTATCACTGATTGAAGTGCATGATATATTTAAACAGAAGGTCTTGAAATATTGATTTACAATTCCATGGTCATCAGCTTTTTATAATAGGTGTCAACTACTTCATTCAATCTATCCAAGGCAGCCTGTCTCGAGTTTATGGAATAAGTTATCTGTGAAACTTTTGTGTTTTTGCTGATGATAAAAACCTCAAACAGCCTATGAAGAATGTCAATCGCTTCAATAACAGGCTTCTTGATTTCAGTCCATTATAATCTATTAAAAGTGTTGTTGCATTCTTTGCAAACTTCATTCTGTATATCAAGATACATCATGTCCTATTTAAATTGTTGTTGCTTTCTTTGCAGGCTATAAAAACTTAATTCAGCTTATCAAGATGGCTTCAATAGAAGACGACTTGTTTCAAGTCAACATCCATTATTACCGGTATCTATTGAGCCATGCTCTAGAAAAATGGGGCTTTATGCATATACGTTAAGTGTTGTCCCAGATTAGCCTGTGCAGTCAGCTTAGGCTAATCAGGGATGACCCTTTCCGCTTTTATGGTATTTTTGGTTTAATTGACGTCGCTTCTAAACAAAAATCAATTTTAGGCAGAAAGTGTGGTCTCTGATCAGCCTGTTCAAACTGCACAGGTGAATCTGTGATAACACTTTACGCACAGTCATTAAGCCCAGATTTCCCAGAATGAGGCTCATATATTATAATTATTGCAGGCAATGAAAGCTACATTCAGCCTATTGAGACACCCACAATGGCTGGCGGACTGTTTGCAGTGTATAGGCATAACTCTTTCCGCTTTTTTGGTATTTTTCGTTCAAAGGAAGTCTCTTTAGCGAAAATCCAGTTTAAGGGGGAAGTGCCGTTCCATATGAGCCTGTGTGGACTGCTCAGGCTAATCTGGGATGCCACTATACACACATGCAGTCCAATTTTCCCAGAATAAGGCTCCTGTATTAAACTTATTACAGACAATGAGAGCTACATTCAGCCTATCGAGACGCCCACAATGGCTGGCGGGCTGTTTGCAGTGTACAGGCAGGTGTTCAGGGACATGGGCGAGTATGATGCCGGCCTGGACACCTGGGGAGGGGAAAACCTGGAGATATCATTTCGAGTAATGACCAGGGCCCATATTCACAAACGTTTTAAGTCTAAATTATAGACTCAGACTTATATTTCCCAAATTTAAAAATCAATTTTCTAGAGATATCAAATCATGTTAAATGAATTAAAAGTGATCTTTGTGTAATTCTCTTTATATTGAATGTGATTGTTTTATGATAAAAATTACGGAATAAACAATATTTTGATTCTTTTCTTAAGTCTAAGTCTATAATTTAAACTAAAAACGTTGGTGAATTTGAGCCCAGGGCCTGTATTCACCAAACCATTCTTAAACTTTAGACTAAGAATAAAGAGTATTCTTAAAACTGTAATATTCCAAGGGTACAATATGACATGGAATTTAACACTTTTAAATACACACTTTTAAGCAACAGTTTACTGCATTGTCCTGGGCCCGTATTCACCAACCCATTCTTAGAATTATAATAAAGAATAGACTTAGAACCAAGAAAAATGCCTCCAGCGTTTGAATATATACAGGCTTTCACTGGTGATATTGTCATTTACAAAATGCTCTTCATGAAGAATGATCATGATAGATAGAGGTGGTCAATCCAAAGTTCAAAATAAAAGCAATTCTTTAATATTCCAATTTAAAGAATATCCTTTATTCTTAGACTTAAATCTAAGAATTTTTCGGTGAATATGGACCCAGGGCCCAGATAAACAAGGCTTATAAGGGAGATTTTTGTTAATTTATTAAAGTCTCAGATTTACTTGTCTATAAGTCTATAAGTATGTTAACTTTAAAAAAAAATCCATTTAACTAGGTTTGCTAATGTTGAAATTATTCTTAGGAGTATTGGGAATACTGGTGTAAGGTCCATGTTTAGATAAATTCTTATGTTGTTCATAAGTTAATAACATGTAAAAATTGAAATTTATGCTTGAATTTGTATGCTTTTAAACATAGCCCTGAGCTAGAGATGGCATGTATGAACATAAACTTAGGCTGCTAAATCTCTTGACAAAGAACAGAGATGTATATGAAAAACACTTGTTTCAAATGATCATGACAACCCCGCCCTGTTCTTTTCCATGTCAGTTTTGGCAGTGTGGGGGGAAGCTGGAGATCTTGCCATGTTCCCGCGTAGGTCACATTTTTCGCCAACGTCGCCCATACGGTTCACCAAGCGGTGAAGATACCATGCTGAGGAATTCGGTTCGGGTGGCTAAAGTCTGGATGGACGAGTACATTGTAGGTTCATTTTCTCTAAAACGAATATTAAGTTTAAGCGGAAAGTGTTGCCCCTGATTAGCCTGTGTGGACTTCACAGGCTAATTAGGGACCACACTTTACCCACATGCATTAAGCCCAGTTTTCCCACAACGTGGCTCATATAATTATTGAAATATAATCTCCATAACTTCAAGCATCTGTGAAGGGACTGTCAGACAGAAGCAATTCAATTGCTGCGGCCCAGTAGCAATGTCCACAAATGTCATAAGAGCATAAGTCATTTTTATGGAAAAAAAAAAAAAAAGGACTCAATATTTTATTATTGCCAGACGGTTTAGTACAATGTGCATTAAACTCAGTCTGTCCACAACTTACCTCATATTGGCCCAGTATCAAGAACATTCTTAATTTTTGAGCTCAACTCAGAAGATAAGATTTGAGTGTCCACTCAGCTGAGTATTGAGAATGTCTGTCAGCTCACAAACATTCTCAAGTCTCAGCTATAAGAATATGCACATATTCCTCCTCAAACTCAGGGTAGAGTTAGACTCAAAACTAGAAAAAAAAACTTCTGTGAACACGAAAGTGAGCATGATGATCAAACTCAGCTAAAAAAAATCAAAGTTGAGTTATAATAAAAGCCAAACTTGGTTACTGCAACCTATCTTTCAGATTCAGATATAGAATATTTATGTTAATATGTTCCTTATACTGGTATGTTAGTGATACTAGGCCATTGTGTTTCTTTCAGCAACATTTCTTTGCTACAAAAGGCTATGCGACAAGCGTGCAGTATGGCGACATTTTTGACAGAGTGGCTCTCAGGCAAAAGTTGAAGTGCAAGCCCTTTAAGTGGTATTTGAAACACATATACCCCGAGTTACAAGTACCGGGTGAATCGAACAATGCCAATCATCGTGTTCCAAATACGGGGGACCAGTCGGTCTATGTTAAACATGGTCAGATAGTGCATGATACCAGTCAGCTTTGCTTACTGCCTGAAGGAGGTACAGTTGGGAAGGATGTTAGAGTTATACTTGGGGAATGCACCAGTAGCAAAATGGTGAGTACCCTGCTTATGATACCCCTCACTAGTGCTCAATTGGTCAGTTTAAGCTCAGGTACGACTTTAAAGTACCCTGGGTACTCTTTTAATTATACTACAATGTACCCCTGGTGCAGATACATGTAGTACGCTTTAAAGCACCCAGCCATACTAATTTTTATCACATGCTATACCTTGTTTTCATTGTAATACAGACATTACGTATTTTTTTTATATTACACATTTGTAATACAACATTTTTAAGCGATTTCATTGGCTACAGAATCAATAACTAACCAATCGCATGGCTTTATTTTGGTGAAATGACGTTGTCAACATGAAATGACATCACAATAGTAAACAACTTTTAGATCTATCAGCATTTGTTTGGTCAATTAAGATGTATTTTATTTAGTTTAAAAGCATGTGATAAAAAGGAACTGACACTCGTTGTCATATCATACCATATTTTATTAAACTCGTTCAAGAAATTTGTTAGTAAGCTCACCAAAGGCTCGCTTACTTACACAATTCCTGAACTCGTTTAATAAAATATGGTGTTCACGATATGACAACTCATGTCATATCCTATATTTATTATTTTTTCTGTAGTCTACTTAAGATTACCATAAGTACTTTTTAGCAGTACCTGAGCCTACACTGACCAATCAAGCCTTTCTAATGGGCCAACTGACAGAAAGAATATGGACATTTCATGCCCAATATATATGAAGGAATCAGAAATTAAGCATAATTTTATGATGGAGAGTATTTGAACTGGTAATAAAAGCCTTGAAATTCATGGTTCATATTTTAAGTCTTAGTTGTGATTTTGATCTTTGGTTGTTAGTGTGGCCTCAGAGTTAATAAGTATTGGTTGTTAGTGTGGCCTCAGAGTTAATAAGTATTGGTTGTTAGTGTGGCCTCAGAGTTAATAAGTATTGCTCCTGAGTCGGAGACTAGATTTTCTGAAAAGCACACAGAGAGGAAGTATATTAGGGTCACTCTGTAGGTAAGCACACAGAGAGGAAGTATATTAGGGTCACTCTGTAGGTAAGCACACAGAGAGGAAGTATATTAGGGTCACTCTGTAGGTAAGCACACAGAGAGGAAGTATATTAGGGTCACTCTGTAGGTAAGCACACAGAGAGGAAGTATATTAGGGTCACTCTGTAGGTAAGCACACAGAGAGGAAGTATATTAGGGTCACTCTGTAGGTAAGCACACAGAGAGGAAGTATATTAGGGTCACTCTGTAGGTAAGCACACAGAGAGGAAGTANATATATATAGCTGATAACTTTTGGTTATCTTCAAAAAAGATATCATAAAATTGAAGATAATCAAATGTTATCCGCTGGATAAGAGTTATCCACATTTTTACAATTGGCTACTGGTTTCTTGGCGAATACCATATATATACTAGGCAACAGTTACCTCTATAGGCAATATTTACAATCTAGGATTGGTATATCAGACTAAAATACCAATTTCGTCTCTATATTTAAACTACTTAGCAAAAAATAAA
This sequence comes from Dreissena rostriformis, assembly GCA_007657795.1. Taxonomy (NCBI): domain Eukaryota; kingdom Metazoa; phylum Mollusca; class Bivalvia; order Myida; family Dreissenidae; genus Dreissena; species Dreissena rostriformis. The sequence continues at coordinate 44,583 of VMBQ01005884.1, read as the reverse complement.
ATTGAAAATCCATGTATATCATGATATATCCATCATTTGAGCCTCACTCTGGAAAACTGGGCTTAATGCATGTGCCTTAAGTGTCGTCCCAGATAAGCCTGTGCAGTCAGAATAGGCTAATCAGGGACAACACTTTCCCCTTTTATGGATTTTTTCTTTAAATGAGGTCTCTTATAAACCAGAATCCAGTCTAGGCGGAAAGTGTGGTCCCAGATTAGCCTGTGTTGACTACACAGGCAACTCCGGGACAACAATTGATGCACATGCATTAAGGCCAGTTTTCCAAGAACACTGTTCATATTATGTTATTTCAAACATTTAATTGTCTTCCGGTCATTCTAGGACTGGTATGAAACGTCGGATCAGGAGCTCACGATATCACAGAAGTTCTGTCTGGATGCTGCGGACAAATCAGGCGCAGCTGGATATGCGAAACTCGGCAAATGTGACAGCTTGAAAGTGAGGCAGGCCTGGATATGGTCTATAAGGGTAATATTGCAGTGTGATTTGTTTACATATAAGCATTGTTCTAGGAAAACTGGTCTTAATGCATGTGCGTAAAGTGTCATCTCAGATTAGCCTGTGCAGTCTGCACAGGCTAATCAGGGATAACACTTTTTGCCTACTCTGGATTTTTGTTAAGAAGATTCTACCTTTCAATCAAAAATTCTTTAAAAGTGGAAAGTTTCGTCCCTGATGAGCCTGCGCAGACTGCACAGGCTAATCTGTGACATTTTAAGCACATGAATTTATCCCTGTTTTACCCGGAACGGGGCTCATATAGGATGGCAGGTTTGGTGCCAGTCACATAACTTGTGTGAGGAATGGTTGTGAAATCCTTTCTGCTGCCATTCTCTAACTCTCTACCTCTGATTAAAGTAGGGCAGTTGTCAGTTACTGGTTTAAGTTTGTGCTGCTAGTACTGGTAAACCAACTAAACCAGGAAAAGAGAGAGTTGGCCCGCCATGATATGAATTAAATATTGTCGAAAACTGCGAAAAAAAAAAGAAAAACAAATGATATTACTATCGAAACTGGATGGCTTGAACTAGCTTGCGTCTAATTTCCGGTTGGCTCGAACTCTTCTCGAAGCACCGATTTGTAATTGCTATATATTCATATAAATTTTTGTGGGATGGTTCAAACTCGCTTGGCTTGAATTATCGGATGGCTCAAACTGTTTTCACAGTCCTGGTTACAGGTTGCACATGTTCATTGTTTGATTGGCTCGAACTCGCTACAGGTCGCATTAAACTGTTAATCAATTAGGACCTTTTGATTAAAGGCACACCATAATTGATATCAAACCAGTTATCAACCTTTTTTCGACTCAATGGTTAATTATTTTGAGTAAATGATGACATTTTGTAGACGCAGTATTATTATGGCTGAAACAGCTTAATCGCTTCTTGCTGAGCAATCTAGAGAAGGCCCCCGTACCCAATCCGGGTGCTGATATAATGGTCTATATGATATTTATTTGATTGAATGTGTAACTGTTTAAATATATTGGTTAATACAAATATTAAGTATATATTTGGTTCTTATTAATTCAAAAGCAGAAACAAGTACGAAGTAGTACGGAGTTTTGGTATTATGAAAACTCTAATCTGATGGCTCGAACTATTGTTGTTGGACCCAGCGAGTTCGAGCCATCGGGTTTCGACTGTATATTTTCACAATTTTGTGTTGGAATGTGGAAAAAAACTCTGACAAATCATTATTTCACAATCTAGTGTTGTAACCAAAAAGAAAGAGTATACTGGAAACACAATGGATGTCTGATTGTCTGTTTGATATATCCATAGAAGTACTCTTTTCAGCATAAAATATTCACACTTAATGGATTGTTCGTTTTGATATGAACTGGTGCATGTGCAATTTTCATTATCCTTCTTAAAAGATTTCTAAAGTTATGGCCCTTTTTTTATCTTAGAATGTCTAGTTATTAATGGCTGCATGTAACAACATACAGCGTTTTGGGATAGTGTGGATTCTTTTAATGTGGTTGAGATAATAACAAAATGGATTTGGAAAATCAGGCAAATTCCATGGAGTTTTAATTTGTGGATTTGTTGATTAGGTCTTATACTAGACTTTAGGCGGAAAAATTAGTTGAACATTTGATTCAGTCGTTGAACGAACCCACGAAAATCCACACAAAAAAGTGCCTGAAAAATAATATTTTTTTTTAAATATTCATCACTTGTGTTAGGGGCATTAGTTTTGTCTTGGTCGTACATGACATTAGAGGACTAATTAATTGTTATGGGACAATAGAAAAAAACTGCTTGTGCTTTTGAGAATATGATTGATGTTTTGTTGAAGATAAGACAAATAAACTGCTTCTACATTTCAGAACATGGTGTATCAGCTGTACAATCCGACCAGTGGAAAGTGCTTAGTGCCAGCAGTTATTAACGAGAAGAAGTTTCTAGTACTCAAGATATGTTCAGCGGACAAACAGTCAAAGTTCGTAATGAAAGTCACCTAGCAAACATGTGCAATGGCTAGAAAGGTCTTGTTAGTGTTAATGCCATGGCTGGGCACAATACCTTGTACTTGTGTGGTACATAGAAGATATGAGATAGAATTGATTGAATATCTGGGCCTGTACTGACAAAGCTCTTCGGGAAAAAAAATACAAGATTTTTTTTTATTCATATATTTCTAGGTCAAGGTTTTACTTTAAGGTTAAAGGTTTCAGTCTCCATTTCATTGTCAGCTCCATATCTCTTTTATCCCTTGAAGGATTATTTATTAAACATGGCTAAAATGTTAAGGTCTCTGAGAAGATGTGCAGAGGGAGTAAGTAAGTAATGCTGGCTGGACGTTAAGGTCATTCTTAAAGGTTAAAAGTTGAAGCCCCTATTTTCTTGTCCAATCCAAATCTCCTGTACTCATGGAATGATTTCATGAAACTTGGCTACAATAGTTGGTCATTGTGTTGATACAAAGAAGGCATGCGTCAGTCCTGCTGGCTCAAGGTCATTCTTCACATTAAAAGGTTTTAGCCTCCATTGTTGTGTCCACTCCATATCCTATACCCTTTGAAGTATTTTAATGAAACATTCCTAAAATGTTACGGTCATTAAGAAAATCTGCAGAAGGCACAAGTCTGGCATGCTGGCCTAAGGTCAATTTCATTCTTCAAGGTCAAAGGTTTGGGCCTCTTCTTTCGTATCTGATACATATCTCCCATACCCATTGGAGTTGTTTAATAAAACTTGGCAACAATGTTTAGATTATTGAGGTGACGTGAAGGCATGAGTCAGTCATGCCAGCTCAAGGTCAAGGTCATACTGAAGGTCAAACATTTGAGCCTCCATTTGTGTTTCCGCTCAATATCTCCTATACCCTGTGAAGGATGTTCATGAAACTTGGCCACAGTGTTTTGCATATTGAACCGATGAACAGAGGGCATGAGTCAGTCATGAATGAAGATTCAAGGTCAAAGTCATGATTTAAGGTCAAAATATTGAGCCTCCATTTTCCTTTCTATGGGATTTCCCTTAAGTAGGATTTCTCTTCAGATTTCTTTCTCTAAATTGTCCCATTTAATTTCTCATAAGGATTCTCTGGGATTTCTCTTAAGATTTTCTCATGGGATTTTTGTGAAAACCAGCCAATATTTAAAAAGCAGACGGAATTCATTTGACAAGCTGTGTAGATATGTTTATGCCGGCATTGTTTGTGCAGCAGTTTGCCAGATATTTCATGATGGTGATCGCCATATATACAATACCAATGAATGTCAACAGGTCCCAGTAGACCTTGTTGTTACTGTATGGTGCTGTTTCATCCATGTTGCATCCTTGGGCAACGAAAGCTAAAGCAGAGATTAGTATGCGGTTTGTGTTCCACAGTAACAAGTTTTGAGTCCACTGTTTTGGAAACTTTGAAGACATTCAACATTTGATGGCGCATTTATATCATCCTAACGTATCCCCTACTTGGAAGCAATTAGAACATGTAATCTGATCGCAAAGTGGCATGGAGCTGGGTTATATTCAAGGAGATTTGATCTAAATCATATTCAATTTTATATGCGTTTGTTCATCTTCTAAGTAAATAATGAGATTGTGTGTGTTTTTTGTTTGCTAAATATTTTATAAAAACATGTGTTCAATTCAAGGTTGTGTTACATGTTGATTGTGTAAATTCTATCACAAAATAAGTAGAATAATTTTTTATATTAAATACATTTTATTGAATGTGCAGTAGGTATTTCACAAATGTTGTATACCGGTATCTTTTTATTGAAAGATATCAGATAACAAGTAAAAATGTTTGTTTTCTTGTACTGACATTTACTAGATTAACATTTTTTGTACATGTACACTTGTTTATACACATATGTGGTAAAGATGGCGGCAGTGCCATTTTGTGAAAGCATGTCAATTTGTAAGAATGCAGAAACCAATGTTAATGTACACAAGGACCATTAATGTATATTTTAAAGTCTTTTCTGTGATACACTGTTTTTATGTCCCCTGCATATGTACAAGGCGCCTTATAGCAGTCGCTTTGTCGGTCTGTTCGAGTGCTTAGATGTCGGTCTGAAAATTCCTGTCTTAGCCATTACTTTACCATATACAGTAGACTCTTCCAATACCGGACTCTCCCAATACCGGAAATCTCCAGATTCCGAACGGTCGTGTCAGTCCCGTATTTTCCCCTTCTGTTTATTTGTTAAAAAATGTTGAATAAACCGGACTCTCTCAAAACCGGAAACCGGACAGATATCTCCTTGAATTTTGTCATTTTCAACGTAAAATACATTGAGTACACCGGACGGTCCAAATTCTCAAGATGCCCGAGGCGTGAAAATTACAATATCTTGTCAGCACGGCGCGCGCGGTGTCACACATTCCACTCGCGCAATTATCGATAATCGGATTAAACATACCATAAAGGTGTCAAGTCGTTACCGCGCTATTGAAGTCCGATTAAATAATGTCAAACATACTATTATATCTATTATAGACGTGCGGAAACACCAAAAAGTGATTGACACGATCGTTTTATTTAGCTTATGATAAACAATTTAAAAAAAAAAAAAATCAATGCCGTTGCGACGATCACTTTCTTGTGATCTCGGGTAGTTTAAAAGATCTTAAAGCCATGTTTTTAACGCTTAAATGGTTGTTTGTTTGTTTGTCAGATACAACTGTGAGAAATATGACCGTTAAATATCCATCCATCGGTCTGCAAATTCATTCATTGCCTTTTCGTAATTTCAAACGCATCGTCAGTATTAATAATCTAAAATCTACAAGTCTTCTCAAATCTAAAATGTCGCAGCCTCTAGCTTAACGCAGACGTGTAAAGCTTACGTTAGAGGAGAAGATTGAAAATATGATGCTGTTTTTTTTTGTGTGTGTGTATGTTTTGTGAAATGTGTTATGTTTTGAATAATAAATCCTGTGTCCACAAAATTTGTTTGTAACAAATAAAACGTCATGATACATGTAAATGTATATGGTTTGTTGAATTCTTATATGATTTTGTACACAATGCATACAATGTATACTTCGGCAATATGCCTACTCTTGGTAAACCGGAACTCTCTGAAAACCGGACGATTAGGCCGGTCCCCAGACCGTCCGGTATTGGCAAAGTCTACTGTATTTATGAATTTCAAAATGACTTGGACCAAATGTAAACCATCAACAGACGACCTTTCATGTGTAACATTCATCTCCATACCTCAAAGGGCAATGTCACACTTAAGAGGTCAAATGTCAAATTGAAAGCAAATGTTGTATGTGGGGGAAACCATGTCCTATTTACATGTCTTGTGTATATAAGTACATTATTGTAAATAATTATTGCAAATATTATTATATACAGACTAATAAGTTGTTTATAACATTACAAAAAATGTCTGCTTAATCAGCCTGTTATACAACTTTTCACCATTTAGAAACATGCAGTCTACAGATTTTTTTTTAATTATTGATTTTTATTTGTGTAGCAAAATGTTCTTTTTCATAAACATGTGTACAAATATGTGTACAATCAACACATACCGGTATAACAAAAGTTCTCATGAGAGGCAAAAGCTTTTGAAAATTATTGATTCCTGTCGACACTCTTAAGATACAACTGGTAATTGTATTTTCTTGGAAAGTGCTCTAGAAAATTCCATTTCCATAAGGAGCGCTGTAAAAATCATTTTAATCTACTCAAGTTGTTCTGTATGCTTGTTAAAACATATTTTCTTTTGGCATGTTTCTGTGTATTTGTAAATCACTGATTCTTCTGTTTATGGCAATGTCCCAGAAGGTTCAAGTAATAGTTCATTGTCATAAAATATGTGATCAAAACAATTAACAAATAGACTATAGCAGGGTATTAATGTATTGTCCATTTAGCTGAAATATTTATTACTACAGAATGCCACACATATATTGCTTTTTGTTGACAGGTGTTGCATGCTGATTTCGACAGGTGGTTTATTCTTTTTCTGTATATGAGAATTCCAATAATTGTGCAATAAACAATTGTCACCCGATAATGATGGAAAAACAGCAGTGATTTCTTCTTCCGATACAGCACTCCCTCTAAAAAGATTTTGCGCCGAATGAATATGATCTGCCACAGTTTGTAGTATGTGAAAATCCAAAGTCGTTGACACAATAAAAGCTATAAACAATTCACCTCTGTTGTGTTGTATTTTAAGCCCAGACTTTACTTTAACAGTCTTTCATTTCATTGATCAAATGCATGCGGTTCTAAATTGTTTTAACTCAAATGTATCAGTATTGTGATTAACTGACATCATTTTCACAACAGGAATTGCACATTTTATTTACAATATGAAAATAAACATATTATGACACAATTGTTTAGAGATACTGGGGCCAAAACAGGTTTAAGATCAGAATATTAACCCATTTATGACTAGTGGACTCTCCCATCCTTCTAAATTGGATCACTTTATTTCCAAAATAAGGGATGTCTAGTATGTTTATTTCTATATTAAGAATATTTCTTACAGAAATTCCTTTAAGCAAACAGCCATACCCTGATGAGACGCCGCATGATGCTTAAATGGATCACATCTTATTTTGAAGATCGATACCAGACAGTTTGCATCGATGGAAAACTCTCAAAGCCTGTGTTAATGAACTTTAGTGTACCCCAGGGATCAGTTCTCGGGCCCCATTTCTATTCAATGTATACAAAGCCAGTAGGGGCAATCTGCAGAAAACACGGACTTCAAAATCATTTTTACGCCAACAATTCCCAGCTATATATGTCCTTCAAACCTAAAGATAAACTGTCACAATCTGAAACAATACACCGCGTAGAACAATGCCTGAAAGACAAAACTTCCTGGATGAATGCAAACATGCTTAAATTGAACGCTGAAAAAACAGAAGTCATCGTGTTCTCCTCAAAACACAACTCTCAACATGTGAGTGATGTTTCCATTATTGTAGGTGATACAAACATCAAACCATCCGACTGTGTAAGAAATTTAGGGGCCTGGTTTGATTCCAGAATGAGCATGGATGCGCATATAAACTCTATCAGTAAATCTTGTAACACACAGCTACGCCAAATTGGTCATATTAGACAATACATTACAAATGATGCCACAAAATCACTTTTCAATTCACTGGTGACATCCAGGCTGGATTATTGCAATGGTCTGTTATATGGTGTCCCACAAAACAAACTAGATAAACTTCAGAAGGTTCAGAATTGTGCAGCTAGAGTTATCTCAAGGACTTCTCGATATGAGCACATCACACCTGTTCTCAAGGATCTACACTGGCTACCCATACATCACAGAGTAAAATATAAGATTATGACTCATACTATCAAAGCACTCAACGATCAATCGCCCATTTACATCAGAAACTTGCTTAGCATCTATAAACCTAGAAGATCACTTAGATCACAAAACAAATCGACAATATTGGAAATACCATCAAATATAAAAGGCTCCTATGGCGACAGCAGCTTTGCAGTAGCAGCTCCGACTCTTTGAAATTCACTTCCTTGTGGACTCAGAGATGGCAAATCATTGTGTTCTTTTAAACGGTCACTTAAAACACACCATTTCATTGATGTGTACGGGAAGTAAGCCTCCGGGGGCAGTGTGCGCAGTTCTGTGAACTTGTGACTGAGGAATGCCTCGCACACTTGTCATGTCTTATCATTCTAATATTCTTTTTTAGCTGTTTTCATGTTTTACCAGTAAGAACATATTGTTTTTCCCCTTTTATGCCCGTTTTAACAACTATCTGCGTGTTAAATGCTCTGTTTAAGGATCTGTTTTTATCTATGGAATGTACATCAATTGATTTTTAATTCTAGTGCTTGTAGATGAATTCCTTCAATCGTGTTGTTTGTTTTTACCTATTATGTTTATACATTTTGTTATATGGTTGCGTTGTATTTTATACTGAATTATGTCATGTAATTTCATGTGAAGCGCTTTTGAACGCACAATTATATGTGAAAAGAGCGCTATACAAATATGGTATAATAATAATAATAATAATTTGCCAAGGCCTTTTTTCTAGATGCTAGGCATAAACGGGTTAAACTGACATTTACATGTATGTTCATTATCTGCAGTTTTATGTTCCTAAAATGGTTCACACATTTATTTATTGCAGTTTAATTATAAAACGAGAACACAAAACATGAACTGGCATAAAATATGTATTTATTTCAGACAAAAATAGCATCACCATGTATACACTGACAGAAAAGTTTTTCAGGACAATTCAAAATATTTGATGACACTTAAAGTGAACCATGTGGTCTATGCAATATAACACTTGAAACTTTTCCTATGCAACCAATAGCAGCGATGAGACATTTTATTCGGAAAACGGTGTTATTCGTATTGCCCTGAAATCACTGTATGTAAAATAAATATAAAAGTAAGCAAATTCCTTCCTTGCGTTGTTAATGTCTACCATGAAGCAAATCCATTTGTAAATTATCAACAATAATATTTCTGTTACAAATGGGTTGATCCATCCCAAATTTTAACGTCAATTGCTACGAGACTTGGCTTATGCTTAGTCCTGGGCAGTTGTCTGCCGACTGAAATGGGTTAAATGGCAATGTGTTTTTTTACAGATGAAATATGGGACTAAAGCTGATGTGGAAAAGTTTTAAAAAATCAGGCCGAACCTCGGTTCACATGGATGAGAATTGTAATCAGGCTGAACCTTGGTTGACATGGATAAGAATTGTGATTGGCATTGAAGATGATGTGAGGATTATAAAAACAGTATGCAATTCAGGTTGCTCAAGTCTCTGCAATAACAGGCTTTGGTGGCCCAAATGTCTCGATTGTTTTTATGACCAAGGATAAATGGTCGAAGAATGAATTCACTGCAACTCGTAGTGATCTGGCTTCTTGCGCTTCAAAATGCCTGAAAATAGGAAATAAACTTCAAAATGTCTGAAAAAAATGAATATTTTTAAAATACTAGTTAATCTTTTACAGACAAGGGTGGGTCAAAAACTAATATAAATTATATATATATTATTATCAGTTTGTGTTTTATTTGTAGGGCTTCGGTTCAGCTATTAAATTTGATAAAAAAAGTGAACAATATTTCTAAAATCCAGCATTGTGTAGGCAATTGGTCACTTCCCTTAACCCTTTCCATGCTGGGAAATTTGTCGTCTGCTAAAATGTCGTCTGCTGAATATCTAAAATTAGCATTTTCTTCATTTTTTTTCAAAGAATACTATCAGAATAGCAAACAGTTTGGATCCTGATGAGAAGCCACGTTCTGTGGCGTCTTATCTGGATCCAAACTGTTTGCATAGGCCTTTAAAATTCGGTTCCAGCAATAAAAGGGTTAAATAAAGGGCTAGCTAGAAAATGAGTTTGGAGTTTCATGATTTATTTGTATTCAAGGTGTTTGTTTGTTTGTATTCTTTACTGAATTGAAAAAGCAAAAGCAAAAACATGTTAATCTTTTAAATTCATGATTAATTTGTTCAGGACAGACTTTGAAACTAAAATTATCAGACTTGAGAAATATTTAATATCACTTCTGGTAATGTTTTTTTTCCTTTTGTGTGTGGATCTTTGAACTAGTAGCATAGATCAATGAAATGAATTACGCTCAAATAATTAGCAGTTATATTATTATTTACTTACACTTTCAATGTGGACCCCTCCACATCCATCTTTTTTCTTGTGCCGCCACGTTTTGGCTCCGCATCAACGCTCAGTGTTCCAAACGCAATTTCTGCCTCACGCTGACTTTGAAAAGGCACTTGCACATCTCTGGTTGCCAGTTAAGGAAACATTTGAGCCTCGCTCTGAGAAAATGGGTTTTAATGCATGTGCATAAAGTGTCATCCCAGATTAGCCTGTGAAGTCCGCACAGGCTAATCAGAGATGACACTTTGCACTTTTATGTTTTTTTTGTTGATAAGTACATGTATTTTCTTAGCAAAAATCCCATTGAGGCGGAAAGCGCACTAATAACTCGGGGCACTGCACACATGCAATTATATTCCCAGTTTTCCCAGAGCAAGGCCCATGTACATATGCATGTACATATTTAAATGTATTCAAGGCAAGTATTGTTGTTTTTTATTTGCTTTAAAAGGCCTTTTTAACTTCTCAAGGCACCTCAATATGCATGTTAACCTTGGGTGTATGTGTTCCTTTAAATCTAAACAATATTAAATACTATACATATACCTACCTAGATGTATGATAAAATTATGGGTCTTTGTTGTAGTTTTTTCTCCTAGAAGTTCAATTTGACCATTTTAGTTTTATCAGCAGGGGTCTATATTAAAGCAAGCTTGCAAATAAGGTTGCAGTGGCGTGTCAGACTAGCGATCAGGAGGTCTGAAAGCATTCTCAAAATTTCATATATATGATGGGGAAGTTAACTAGGTGTATAAACTAATAACTACTTTAACACGCGTTAAATTATTAGAAAATGGCATCGTTAGTGACATATTACTGTTAAAAGCAAAGTTGCATAGGAATTCGCCAAAAATTGATAATCCTATACATCTGATCAACCCACAATGAAACAATTGATAATTAAAATGGTATAACCCATGGCAGTTTATAGTGTCACATGACCTTCTGCTACATAAAAGGTAGCGTGCTGTGTGTTCAGAGAGAACAGTTCCTGTTGCCAAACAAGGTAGTAAACTGAATACCAGTATTAAAAGTAATTAATGATGCAGGTGAGAGCTAATTATTGATCTACTGCTTGCAACGACCTTGTACCAAAGTACTCAAGGCCGCCGTGTTGTAGTGGATATGGTGCCGGCCTAGCAATTGGGAGTTAACGGGTTCGATCCGCACAGCGAGAGCGTTTTTTAGATCTACCCCAAAGACACCAAGTACTGGTTCTAGTCAAGGAAATGGAGTCGAGAGCGTTTAAAATAAGCCTAAGGCTTTCGATGCAATCGAGCTAAAATAAATAGGTTTAAACTTTACTACTTTGGCAGTTGGAAAAGCAGTTGTAACTTGACATTAGAAAGGTGAATCATTCCTTGCCTGTGCAGTATTTTTTCACAAGCATTGTTTTTGCTGTGATATGCAACGCGACAAGGATGGTGTCACGTTCTGAACCAGGCTGAGCTTTGTACCTTTTTTTGACCAATCAATACAGTGCTAGCTGCTCCTATCATATATCAGTGCTCCATCCATCCCTTTCCAAGTCTTTCCATCTACTGACTTTCTGTGCCAATAATGATTTTTTAAGTATATCTCAATCTTTTTTATAAGTTGATTGCATTTGTTCAATAATTTGTGTATGATATCATTTGTTTAATCGTTTGGCAGGTATCCTCAAGATAAATTTAAATAGAGTTATTTTAACTCTTGTTCATACTTAACATGCACTACAACCCCTGCACTTTACACTTGTATGTTACGATTGTTACCTCATTATGATTAAAAAGCTCAGCTTTTCAATACATTTCAAAATGTAAACTATAAAAAAAAACTCGTAATCATATCATAACTTTATGAACCATATCATGTTCAGGGTGTGATCACCTGTCAATTATGCACAAATTATAAATGCTGTGTACTTCCCACTATAAGGATATTAACCATGAAGCACATTATTCAAGTATAGGGGTGTGTAAAGTTTGCCACTCCCTTATACCCCTTAAGGAATTTTCTAGTAGACAGCACTTTACCAAAAGTGCTGAATATATAACTGGTATGCTCAGTAAATAATTCATAGCCAGCACACCAATATCAGAAAGATGTTGGTAACCAAACAGTATTTTGGCAAATAGGCCTGATTACTATGCATTATAAATCCATTCACCAGCCTTATAAACCTAATTACCAATTAACCTTCAGCTTCATCAGAAGGAGACAACCCTGATTATACAATGCAGTCCTTTATATTTGGCGTGGAATTAATTGCCAAACAACAAAACATAAACCAAAGGCAACTGCTTTGATAGACTATTTTCAATAGTATCAAGTTTATAATCCTAGACAAGCAACTAATACTTAATTTTGCCAATAGTGAGCTAATAGCAGAATAATATAATCATAATTTTTTTTTAGAGTGATACATTTAATCGGTTCCAAGCTGTTCTATGATTTTGGCAGCAAAGTTGAAACAATTTAGGGCCATTATGAACAAAGAAATTGTGTTTTGCAAAGCTTTGGAGATCTTCCTGAAATTAAAAGTTAGTATTTGCATACATATATAATACAATAAATAATCTTCTTATATTTGTTTACTTCATGTACATTTGTTTGTAAATTACTTAGAGCAAAAATAAAATAAGGACATCAAAAACCCCTAATGAAGACTTTAATGATTAAGTAACTTGACTGTTCCTATTACATTTTTTATATATTTTTTAATCGCAATATTTACTCCATCTCACATCGAGCTCAATAAGTTGAACTTAAGTAAAAATAGTATTAAAAAAATTTAGGTCAAAACAACACAATTTTTCCAAATCCAAAGGGAGCTTGCCCCATTCCCAAAATGGTGCAAAAACACATTGGAGTAAATTTGGGTTTCAAATGATGCTTTTTAACTTTTTGGACATTTAAGAACCAATCTTTGTTCGATACTGGCAGCAAGATATGTTTTCTTGCAGATTTTAGAATAAAGTTGCACAGATTTGTTTGTAAACAAACGCCTTGGGGAATAATGAAATACCGCCCGAATAGCCAACCAGCGAGAATACCAGGTATGAGTAACTTAGTAAACTTAACTCTTTCAGTGCTGGAACCGAATTTTGAAGGCCTTTGCAAACAGTTTGGATCCAGATGAGACGCCACAGAACGTGGCTTCTCATCAGGATCCAAACTGTTTGCTATTCTGATAGTATTCTTTGAAAAAAATCAAAGAAAATGCTAATTTTAGAAATTCAGCAGACGACATTTTAGCAGACAAACAAATTTCCCAGCATGCAAAGGGTTTATCCTTTAACGTGGTGCATGGAGCCAGCAATTTTTAAACATAAATAATAAAATTAATTGAAGTGACTATCTAGTATCTTTCAACATCTGTTTAATTGAAGTTTTTAAGTCTGCTTGTGATATCTTTCAAGTTGAAGACACTATGAATAAGTCTGTTTTAATTAAACTTACATCAAAATGATGAAGAATATCACTGATAATTGAACCAAAGCTTTAGGCAATTTGATGTGTTACAAAAAGCTATACAATAGGACAAATGTGAAAAGGATACAATGACAACTGTTTGGCCATATCTATCGCTGATCAGGTAACCGATTTTGCAATGAAAATCTTATTAACACGGTCAATAACCTGTACTTTTGGGAATAAAATAAACACATTCACTTGTGTTTACATCTTGCAGGAAATGCAACTTGCCGGTTTATTGCGCATGCGCGAGGCTCATTATAATGACTTCCGCCATATCGTGTCAACAACATTTTTTTAGTGCATGATATAAAATTGGGGATTCCTATCTTAGTCAGAGATGACCTAATAAATAGTTTCGTTCTTTTGTTAGTTTTTATAACATATAATGTGTTAATACTATTAATTAGTTACGTTTCTTTGTGCTTGACGATAAAGTGAAATAATTTTATTTGACAGTTCAGTGCCAGTGGACAAAAGACATTTAATTTGAACCCTGAACTCACAAATACTCACAAACTGAACTGAAGTAGACATAAAGATGGGGTTGCTGTTTTCACGTTTGTGGAGTTTATTCACGAATGAAGGTGAGCTGTTTTGATAGTGGTATTTTTCATATGGAAAGCTGATCTGTTATTAAATTGATATTAAAATAATAAAAAATAATATTGACTATTGTATGGGCTACACAAGTAACCTGGTTTCAACCAAATCCACTAGACCAATTGATTTGTGTTGTTTACAATCAGGATTTTCCATACATTCAAACTGAGTAAACACTCGTCAACTTGTCCATCAAACAAATATCAATAGCTTTTTGATGAATTTTTCATCATAATTTGATACAGAAAACTTTCTGTATCATGTATATGAACGTTCTATAGATATTTTAAAAGACTATATTTCTGATTATGATATATTCCAGTGTATATATTATATTATATTTATAGATAAATTATAAAAAGATTTTGACATATCTGAAAAAAAGGTTTTGATTTGCGAGTGGGAATGTTTTGTGGAATCTATTAAACAGGAAAAATCAATAAACAAATGACCCTGTTTTCGGACATATTATCCTTCACTTACCTTAATTATATATGGTGAAATTTAGTTGTGTTTAATTATTGAATGATTGACAAAATAAATAAATTTTGAATCTTAAGTGATTAAGAATTTTTTAACCGTTAGGTCATAAAGTCAAGTCAGCTGGCACATTGTTTATCTGATTAGATGGTTTGAGTACCGCGGTACTACTTACATGCATTTTCTTTAACCCTTTCAGTGCGGGAACCGAATTTTGAAGGCCTTTACAAACAGTTTGGATCCAGATGAGACGCCACAGAACGTGGCGTCTCATCAGGATCCAAACTGTTTGCTATTCTGATAGTATTCTTTGAAAAAAATCAAAGAAAATGCTAATTTTAGAAATTCAGCAGACAACATTTTAGCAGATGACAAATTTCCCAGCATGCAAAGGGTTAAAATGTGACACACATCATTTATTGAAAACTTAATATATCTGATTTGTCATTGTTAAATTCCAGTTTTTGAGATTGAAATGGGGTTTGACTAAATGGAAGATCGACAATCAGATGAAAATAATTATGTACTTTAATGTCAGCAATAATTTACTATTGAACAGTTCAAAATAATTTTATTTAACAAGTGAATGTTTTTTTGTTGTTATATATTTATCAGTTGTTTTAATTGTGAGAAATATATGGTTATATTATAATAAATTGTTTATATTTTTATTACCCCGAAGGTAGGCATATAGTGATCGCACTGTCCGTCTGTCCATCCGTCCGTCTGAAATTCCGCCACACTTAAAGTTTAAAGTTTGCGTTTAGGTTTCGAAAAATGTGGAAAAGGGGGGCATATGTCATCCTATGGTGACAAGCCTTGTTATTTTATAATTTGTATTTATATAGTTTGATTTTACATAAATATTAACCATGCTAACATGTACATGTAATTGCAATAAAATTTTGTTATTACATTATGGGGTCAGAGTACTAATTATATTGTCTTAAAAAGCACTGCACCTCATACCCTCAGGGAGATACATGTCAAGTTGAGTCATTTTGTTATGTCTTAAGTACACTGGCCAATAAGCGCTGACACATGACTTCAATAAGATGTCATAATTGATAAGTCATTGAAGTGCATTTTTGGCATATTTTACTAAATTAGGTTTGCATACTTGGGTATATATTTTATTATCTGCCCTTTACCAGTTACCTACATGTACCATTGGCTAAGCAACTATGTTGCAAATTTTCAAGAAAATCAACAGGGTATATTTAAAAAAATTAAATGTAATCAAGAGTCAAGTAGTTTCTGCTTTAAAGGTCACTCCATTATTGCCATTGTTAATAAATTTCCGGTAATAATATAAAACAAAAACATAACAAATTTCAAATTTAACAAACAATTTGATAATATTCGGCGCTGAATCTTGCTGAATTTATTCCCCATCCTTACATGCCGGTCACTATGTTTTATATGTAATATTTTCATTTCATACATTCAATTTTTCTGTACACATACATGTAGCTAAGGTCTTGCTATAAGAATTGTCTTCAGCCAAAGTTGTAGCCAACGGCTCATGGACATATCATAAAATGGTATGGCACTTGTAGACTTACACAATGGTTTGATACTTGTTTAGATGATTCTTTTTATTATTATATTTCAGAGCACAAGGTGATCATAGTGGGGCTTGACAATGCAGGGAAGACTACCATACTGTACCAGTTGTAAGTATCAGCTATGAAAATATGCTCACAAACCCTTCCGTCCGTCCACCAGATGGTTTCCGGATGATAATTCAAGAACGCTTAGGCCTAGGATCATGAAACTTCATAGGTACATTGATCATGACTGGCAGATGACCCCTATTGATTTTGAGGTCACTAGGTCAAAGGTCAAGGTCACAGTGACTAGAAATAGTAAAATGGTTTCCAGATGATAACTCAAGAACGCTTACGCCTAGGATCATGAAACTTCATAGGTACATTGATCATGACTCGCAGATGACCCCTATTGATTTTCAGGTCACTAGGTCAAAGGTCAAGGTCACAGTGACTCGAAATAGAAAAATGGTTTCCGGATGATAACTCAAGAACGCTTACGCCTAGGAAAAGGCTAGGATCATGAAACTTCAGAGGTACATTGATCATGACTGGCAAATGACCCTTTTTGATTTTCAGGTCACTAGGTCAAAGGTCAAGGTCACAGTGACTCAAAACAGTAAAATGGTTTCCGGATGATAGCTGAAGAACGCTTACGCCTAGGATCATGAAACTTCATAGGTACATTGATCATGAGTGGCAGATGACCCCTATTGATGTTCAGGTCACTAGGTCAAAGGTCACAGTGACTCGACACAGTAAAATGGTTTCCGGATGATAACTCAAGAAAGCTTACGCCTAGGATCATGAAACTTCATAGGTACATTGATCATGACTAGCAGATGACCCCTTTTGATTTCAGGTCACTAGGTCAAAGATCAAGGTCACAATTACTCGACACCGTAAAATGGTTTACGGATGAGAACTCAAGAAAACTTACGCCTAGGATCATCAAACTTCATAGGAACATTGATCATGACTGGCAGATGACCCCAATTGATTTTTAGGTCAAAGGTCAAGGTCACAGTGACTCGAAACAGTAAAATGGTTTCTGGATGATAACTCAAGAATGCTTATGCCTAGGATCATGAAACTTCATATGTACATTGAAAATGACTGGCAGATGACCCCTATTGATTTTCAGGTCACTAGGTCAAAGGTCAAGGTCACAGTGACTCGAAACAGTAAAATGGTTTCTGGATGATAACTCAAGAACGCTTACGCNTTTTTTTTTTTTTTTTTTTTTTAACTTCTAGAGGGGATTTTTTTTACAAAATAGGGGAAAAATATATACTCTTTCTGGAGGGGAATGGGACCGAATAACGCCGAATATATCTTCCAAAAAAACACTGGGCATGCATGTTTTACAAACAGCCCTTGTTATTAAATACATAATTCAAATACTAAAAACATCAAAACATCTCACTTTTTTAAAAGCTTTCCATTACTTACGACATTAGAGCCAGGGGTCTTTCAGCACTGTCTGCACCTGCGGAAAACGGAGGCATTCCCAAAGCAAACGGACCCATTCCCAATCGAATCTTGATTACATATTTCCCAATTCTTAAAAAAAAAANAAAAAAAAAAAAAAAAAAAAAAAAAAAAAACGTAAAAAGTTAACATAATTTATATCAAAAAAGTGGAAAACCCCCAATGGTTTGCAATGACAGTTCCAGGGGGGTAATTCCAGTTTTAATAATTGTATGTCTATAGTTGTTGCTCTCCTAATTGCTGGATAAGAAAACTATTTTTTTTCCTGATAGAGTTCTTGAGTTTGATTGTTTGCTATATTGAATACTAAAATTAATGAAGGTCATTTGTGTATACAATGTAAATCATAAATGTGTAAACAACTAATATTTAGTCTAATAAGTATTTTCAGCAATTAACACACTTAAAACTATGAGCATTTTTTGTCTATAATTGTTTAAGGCTTTTCCAGTTTGTAGGTTGTTTTTTTTAATTTAACCTCCAGGTTGCATTCTACATGTACAGTTACTGGTATTTGGCTTTAAATTTAAATACCACTGCTAGATTTACTTCTTTCTTGTCTGTCAGTGAAAACTACAAACACCTTTATTATTCTGTACAGTGTACACAGATGGTCTTTGTAAACCTCTTATTGATCCAAAGAACTAGGAGATTGACACAGGTACTTGAAAATATTTTTCTTTTATTATATATATAAGGACAAAAAAAAATATTTTCAAGTACCTGTGGAGATTGACATTAACAATACACATGAGTTCTCCCTGTAACATTCAAAAACATGCCAATGGTGAGTGACAAGTGATAATTCGTTGTTTCCATTTCTCCCAACACATTATCAATACCAGTGTATGATAACCAGACTTTTAATTACTGGATATGGTTTCCACCTTGTAATTGGATGGTTGTGCATTACATGCCTTAGAACCAAGTAGGGTTAGATTGTTCATTTCAGGACTTGTTCTGCCCAGGAATTCAAAAGTGACTCAATAGCCTCAGGCTTTTGGCACAGTCCAGCCTAAATAAAAAAATTTCAACTGTAACGAATAATAAAAAAAAGTCATCTGATTAGGCCCTAACATTTTCAAGATAAGCTTTTCATTGCTCTCATCTGTTAACATTTGTATGTGATATGGTTCTGTCTTTGCACAAAGCTGATGAAGAAAGATTTAAGGTATCAATGTTCTTTGCCTGCTTCATAAAGCTTTTCTAACATGCAAACTTGAATTACTTGATAAGGTGCATTTACATGTACATGTACATGAGTGTGATCATTTTTATTAGCTCAGCTGTTTTCGAAGAAAACCCTAGGTATTGTCATAGCCCTCTCGTCTTCCGTGCGTCTTGTCGTCCGAAAATTTTAAAATTGGCCATAACTTTTGCAATATTGAAGAAAGCAACTTAATATTTGGCATGCATGTGTATCTCATGGAGCTGCACATTTTGAGTGTCAAAGGTCAATTTCATTCTTCAAGGTCAAAGGTAAAAAAAAACTTCTTTTTTTTTTTTGGTTTTTCATGTGTATCTCATCGACCTGCACATTTTGAGTGGTGAAAAGGTCAAGGTCAATGATGACCTTCAAGGTCAAAGGTAAAAATAAATAAAATCCAAGCACCCACAGCTGAGCGTTGGCATCTGCTATGCGGTGCTCTTGTTGTGTCTGTTTTGGTACTTCATTCCCCATAAATGCTCGGTCTGTTGAGTGTTCATGATATCCTAAAGAGAGTTTATACATGTAGTTGAGTAGCATCGGTGTCGGACTAGTTATTAGGATGTCCTGGGTTTGATCCCCTGACTGGTAGCGTTATCAAAATCTTCTCTCAAGACTTCAAGTACTTGGAGTATCACGAACATACTCAAGTCAATATTCTTACTAAACTTTGAGTTTTTTTCTTTTTTCTTTTTTTATAAATGAGTGATCATCATGCTCACTTTGGTGTTCACGGAAGTTTTTTTTTAGTTTTGAGTCTGACTCGTTTCTGAGTTTGAGGGGGAATATGCACTCATTCTTATAGTTGACATTCGAGATTATTAGTGAGCTGATGGACATTTTCAATATTCCGCTGAATGGAAACTCAAATCGCAACATCACAGTATCTACATACATGTATTGACAGTGGGGGTAATCATGTGATAGTCAAGATGGCGACATCCATGAGTGTTTATAATGTAATAAATGTTAGTGTTTATAATACATGTATTGTTTTAAATGTAATAACATGCATGGAAATATGAGAGCAACAGTCTTGCATCTGACACTTGGGATTGTTAAAACACATTGTCAAGAGTCCAATGAATTTTTTGTAACAAAATCTCTACACCCCCCCCCCAAAAAAAAAATGTGTCTGTACCATGTTTTTGATTCATTGTTTAAAGTTTTGCTCATAATGATAGTGGTGACTGTAACAGACTGCTTGAACCTAACCCTCTGTGAAGAGGACTGCATTCATTAGTGTATGGATCAGTGCTCTTGCTGGGTTTTGTAAAACTCCCAGCAAAAATAATACCTTTGTTGCATTTTTCATGCACCTACGCAGGTGCAGTGTTCAGTTTCTTTTTCATGGTTCAGATTGAGAAGAATGCTGGCAGTTTTAAACAATAATTTTAGCTTTGTAAGTGATTTGCAATGGTTATCTTTGCTGAATGAATTGCATTGTTGTTGTTTTTATGCCCCCGGTAGGGTGACATATAGCAGTTGAACTGTCAGTCCGTCTGTCCGTCCGTCCGAAAACTTTAACGTTGGCCATAACTTTTGCAATATTGAAGATAGCAACTTGATATTTTGCATGCATGTGTATCTCATGGAGCTGCACATTTTGAGTGGTGAAAGGTCAAGGTCATCCTTCAAGGTCAAAGGTCAAAAAATACAATCCAAGGGAAGTAATAAGCTTTAAAAGGGCTATTATTTCTAAACCTGCCAAATGATATATGGAAATTTTATTTCAAAGCGGCGCAGTAGGGGGCATTGTGTTTCTGACAAACACATATCTTGTTTTTGTTCAAATTCTGCGTTGTTATAGGGCCCCATTCCCAAATGCTGGTCCTAAAAATTCCTTATTTTTTTCATCGTTTTTTTTATCTAACCTTTAGTTTATCCCCCATCCAGCTCTTTAAGTTGAACCTTAGTAAATAAAATATTGAAACAATTTCACTTTTCAAAATTTAAGTATTTGTAAGCAAAAATACAGCACCACTCATTTCCCAATTTTAGTCAAAACTACATGATTTTTCCCAATCCAAAGGGACCCGACCCCATTCCCAAAATGGTGACCAAAAAACACTAAATTGATTTCCCAATGCAAATGTTTTGGTAAAACATTTAACTGAATCTTAAGAATTTGGTCAAGCCTTTCTAGCAGACTTATGAATTTCTTGCTTCTTTGTTTTTTTTAACAAGTAATTCTCTTCCAAGTGCTTTAAGGCAAGTTTGCTTTATTGTTATTGCATATTTTTGTTATTTCTTAGACAACCATTGGGGCTTCTTTAATTTTAACCAACACTTTTGATGCTATTTTTCCAATGTGTAAAAGCTGGAACACTTTTCAACAGTGGCCATTAAGAGTCTGTTGTGGTGTTTGATCTACAATATCGATTTGAGTAAACACCATATATCTGTTTTGAGAAGAAAACTAACAATTAAAAAGTTGAGATGTCAACCAATGTTCAGATATCATAATATCCAGATAATATTGGCAGTAATTTAGTATCTGAATCACAATATTCTTCATTATGGTATAAATTCCCGGTTGTGTTGTTCACGTTTATTGATTAAATCCACGCAGTCTATAAGCCTCTGCAGGCAGTCTCCACTCATACATGTACCATAACATGTCATAATCATGCTCGATTGAAATGTAATTAACAGATTACATGTAACTACAGATGGTGCTTCCTTAACTAAGTTACATTGACAGGGTAGTAAAACAAGCAAAAAATTAGTATAATCTAATAATCTTAGGGCTGAAAATGAAGCCCTTTAAAACTTGAATCAAGCAAGAAAGGTGTTTAATTTAGTTTGATTTTCTTAGGGACTACAAAGTGTGTATCTGGGTGGTAAAGGGTTAGAAGCATCATTCATAATTTCAGTTTGATGAACAAGGCTTTGAAGGCTTCATTTCCAACCGTTAGATACTGATGAGCAGCAAACAGAATAAAACCTAAACAGACTGCGAGTTACTTGCAGACTTGCGAGTTACTCGCAGACTAACTTGCAGACTGTTCTGGTTTAATGCTGGTTGCATAAAGCCATTTTCACTTTGCTTCTGAGCGGGAAAGGGTTAATAAGAATCATTCATATTTTCAGTTTGATGAACAAGGTAGTGCAAACGTCTCTAAAAATTGGGTTTAATTCATGTGCAGAAAGTGTCATCCCAGATTAGACTGTGCAGTCTGCACAGGCTTATCAGGGACAAAACTTTCAGGCTTAACTGGATTTTCATTTAGAAGAGACTTCCTTATAACAAGAAATGCCATAAAAGCGGAAAGTGATGTCTGTAGACTGCACAGGCTAATCTGGGACAACACTTTACGCACATGCATTAAGCCCAGTTTTTCCAGAACAAGGCTTCTTTCTTATTTCAGTTTGATGAATGAGGTTGTGCACACGTCGCCCACGATAGGCAG
Organism: Dreissena rostriformis; assembly: GCA_007657795.1. Lineage (NCBI taxonomy): Eukaryota > Metazoa > Mollusca > Bivalvia > Myida > Dreissenidae > Dreissena > Dreissena rostriformis. Next base: position 22,230 of record VMBQ01005884.1, on the reverse strand, counting down.
CAATGTGGAGGAAGTGGTGTGGAAGAATATACACTTCCTCATGTGGGACATCGGGGGACAGGAGTCACTCAGGGCCTCGTGGAACACTTACTACACAAATACTCAGGTATACGAAATAAATATTACACTGATACTCAGGTATACAGAAATATTTATTACACCAATACTCAGGAATACAGAAATATTTATTACACCAATACTAAGGTATATTGAACAACTTATTGCACGGATACTAAAGTATGTGGAATAACTTAATACACAAATATTTAGATATGTGGAATACTTATTACACAAAAACTCAGGTATAGGGAAATACATATTACAACGATACTCAGCCATTCTACAACAATATTCAGGTATACAGAAATACTTATTACACTGATACTGAGATTTATGGGATACTTATAACACTAATACTCAGGCATCTTCACCAAAACTCAGGTATACAGAAATACTGATTACATCGATACTGAGATTTATGGGATACTTATAACACTTATACTCAGGCATCTTCACCAAAACTCAGGTATACAGAAATACTGATTACATCGATACTCAGATAAATGGAATTCTTATTACACCAATACTTGGGTATGTGAAATACTTATTACACCAATACTCATAAACACTTATACTCAAGACATTTTACACTAATACTCAGTCAAACTATACCAATACTAAAAAATGCATAATACCCCTCCAATACTTTTATATATTCCGAATACTTACAACTCCAATATTTAAGTATACTGTATAATTACACGTACTACACCCATACTCAGGTAGTGGGGGCTTGACTGAGAAACATAAACATTGAAACATTCACAGAATATGTTCTTGGGCTGAAATTTCATGGTTTTACCCACTTAATAAATCGAATGTAGAACGTTTGCAACTTCGGACATTTGCCCCTTCATGAAATCAGGGGCAAATGTCCGTATACCAAATAAATCCGCTGCTATTTTTTGTGTCCTGTGGTTTTCCAGTACTTTTAATATTACTGTATTATTCTAATGACCAGTAGTATTAATTCTTTAATTCCCAAAACACAACATTTCTAAATACATGTAGGTAGTACAATAGTACATGGGTTTGTGCTTGTAATGTTTTACTGCGACTGCTTTTTGTTTTAAAGATTGTTTTGTATTTTTCATCTGAACCAATAATAATGATATAATTGTGGATTTGGTTCCGCACATATTCTGCTTGTGCAGAGACTTTTGAAAGATTTTGTGATACGCATCTGGGACAGACTAAAACAGCTTGAGGAAAGGGTCTGGCTCATGTTTTATCATGTATATTTGCATGTTTCAGTTTATCATACTAGTCATCGACAGTACGGACCGGGAACGTTTGTCCATCTCCAAAGAAGAGCTTTACAAGATGATGGCAAATGAGGTAATATTCTTAAGTAAAAACATCACTTATCTTTTTTTCCAGTAATGTCATGAGTGTATGTAAAATTACACAAGTTTTCATTATAAGTGAGGTTCATGAAGATTTACCCAGTCAACCTCCAAATACAAGAAACATAAGCAGAAAGCCATCCTCGGCATGCAGAATAATAGGAGCTGCGTTTTGTGAAAATGGGGCTTAATGCATGTGCGTACGTAAAGTGTCATCCAGATTAGCCTGTGCAGTTCGCACAGGCTAATCAGGGATGCCACTTTCCACTTTTATGGCATTTTTTCGTTTAAAGGCAGGCTCTTCTTAACGAAAATCCAGTATAGGCCGAAAGTGTTGTCCGTGATTATCATGTGCAGACTGCACATACTAATCTGGGATAACACTTAATGCATATTAATTAAGATCAGTTTTCCAAGATCGCGGCTCATAAAACAGTTTGCATTGTGATCTGTGAAAACATCAATAATGCTACTGACTACTCATAATATTGTTAGCAAGGCTATAAGCATGTCTTCAAAACATGTGACAGCTATTTTGAGACGGCTCTCACATCATGTTACATTTTAAGGTCGTAATTAGTTGGTTGTACATGTATAACAAACTGCTCAAGTGATCAATCGTTTCAACAGGCAATTATTCTCAATTCAGAATATCTTAATTAAGACATATTGTGTATAATTCGAAATTAATTGACAATTTACCAACAATCAGAAAAAGGTTATTAAGTATTTTACCTTCCATATATGCTCACTTAACCTTAAATAAATTTGTTTATCTATGTAAATACATGTTATCTGTTGCCATTTTAACAACATTTAAAGGGACTGTCAACCACGAATAACAATAAAAGAAAAGTTCTAAAATACCATATTTTTTTACAATTATTAGTTTATATTGATTAAAATATCACGACTGGTATATTACATTACCAAATTATAAAATGCTGATTGTATCATCCTCCTGCAGTGTCCATTCTAGGACTCAAAAATGATGGGGGAATTTTACTGATAATTCTAATGTAACAAAAATGTAGGACTTTTTTTCTTCTTTGTCTATGTCAAACACTCCCCCCTCTCATTCAAAATATGGTGGGATCTTCAATAAAAGGGGGTGAATACCCCCATCCCTCGTCTAGAATGGACACTGCTTCTGTGTCGGTTTGGAAGGTAACGAAAACACTTAGGGGCTTTTACTTTACTTAGGAAGGGGCTTTTAAACAAATATGCTCATAAAACAGAATATTTAAATCAAAATCTATGAACCGATATGTAAAATCATACTTAAGCATTCTCGTCTATTTTCATTGGTTTGTGTATCATTAACTTCAGCAATCATTTTTTTTTCATGTTTTCATTCTGTCCTTGTGTTTACAGGTTATCTTCCATTCTTGCTCCTCTCTGCCCAGGGCCCGTATTCACCAACCAATTCTTATTTTCAAATCCATTTTAGGTCGAAAAATGTAATCCTTGATTAGCCTGTATGGACTTCACAGGCTAACCTTGGACGACACTTTACACACACACATTAAGCCAAGTTTTCCCTGAACGAGGCTCATTTAATTCTTGAGACCAAGAAAAATTTACAAGCCAAGACTCTAAGAAAGCCTTGTTCAAAATTAACCAGTGCAGGGCTTGCATCTGGGACGATAGTTAACGCACATACCCTAAGCCCAGTTTTCCCAGAATGAGGCCAGTTAGTCAACCTTGACCAGTGTTACCAGTGCAGGGCATGCGTATTAGGGTGCTCCCAAAAATATGAAAGTACATGTATCAGGATATGAGTCTCCAACCCTCCATTACATGATGCTAGTTAGAGAAAATTTGTAAAAGCCATGGCTGAAAATAACAACATTTAGGTCTTGCTCAACGCCTTTTAAGTTTTTAATACAAGCTGCATTGAATATTTAGACATATGCTGATAGTAGCCATCACCCGATATTGCATATTGTAATGTTGTGAAAACCCTAGTACTTAACCAGTGACTTTCTTGTGGATTCTTTTTAATTTAACCTGTAATAATTCATAAAAAGCGGTATTATTGCACTTATGTGTGTGCGTTGTTAACCGTTGCCTGTGTTTGCCATAACTTGGTATTAAGCCCAGTTTTCCCACAATGAGGCCCGTTTTTTAACCGTTACCTGTGTTTGCAGGACCTGAGGAAGGCTGCGGTGCTCATACTGGCCAACAAGCAGGACATCAAGGGCTCCATGTCTGCGGCAGAGATCAGTCAACACCTCAATCTCACCTCCGTCAAGGACCACCCCTGGCATATACAGGCCTGCTGTGCGCTCACTGGGGAAGGGTAGGTGTTTTAGATATGTGGACGTGGATCTGGGAAAATGGGGTTTAATGCATGTGTGTTAAGTGTCGTCCCAGATAAGCCTGTGCAGTCCACGCAGGCTAATCAGGGACGACACTTTATACTTTTATGAAATTTTATCGTTTAAAGGAAGTCTTTATCTACACAAAAATCAAGTTTATTCGGAAAGTGTCTTCCCTGATCAGCCTGTGCAGACTGCACAGGCTAATCTTTTACCACACAAATGAATTAAGTCCCATTTTCCCACAGAGAGGCTTATATGTGATACGTTTCCATAAAATGTAAACTAAGGCAGGCTAGGACCTGTTGTGCGCTCACTAAGAAATGGTAGGGACTTTATTGCTGCATGATATATTCCAATTCCAATTATAAATGCAAACAACCAAATTATTGTTACAATAATTTGTTGAGTGCGTGTACAGGGGGTAATTTTATTCTTCTGATAAGACGTTTTTATTGTGTTCATTGCTTTTGATGTAATAATTATGCTTAGTCTTTTTCTTTATTTCAGTTTATATCAGGGACTCGAATGGATTACGAACAACTTGAAGAGACGATGATTTCGGAAAATTAGTATTATAATTAACTAACATTAGTGGTTGTCATAGATGTGAAATCTTGTACAGCAAGATTGGTTTAACGATGACAGCCTGTGGCACAGATTCAGGAATTTTTCATCACTGAAGCATCGAAACTCAGATGATGCAGCCAGGTCAAGCCGCAAAGAAGCGACTGTTGAAAATTAAATTTAGTGGCATGCTGCCTAAGTATCAAGGCTGCATTACCCTCTTCTACAAACACTGAAGCACCAAAAATGAAAATCATTTTGATTTTCTTTATTTTTAAGAATTGAAATTTAATTTAGTGGCATGCTGCCTTCAAATCAAGGATGCATTACACTCTACTACAAACGTTGTAGCATCAAAAATGAAAGTCAATGCAATTTTCTTTATTTATAAGAATTGAAATGTCATTCACTTTTTTATATTGAAATATGGTTATTTATAGCAAAGTGTCAGGAAAGATACATGGTCTTCTTGTTTGTGAAAAATAGAATTTTCCCCATGAGAAATTTAAATAAATTATTTTATTTACCGGTATATGAAAAAATTGAGTCCAGATTGCATGATAAATTTTGCCTAGTATACGTTTGAGTACTGCAGCAAATATATTTTTTTTTATTGACAGATTAACATTTCAATTGTGTTTTCATGGAAATGTCCAGGTATTGAAGCGGAAAGTGTAATGATTTTTAAACATAGTATTATATTTTTGGAATTATAAGCACGAGTGCGTAGAATGCCTGTTGGACTCCGCATAAAAAATATATTTTTGAATGTCAATAATTAATTTTATGTAAGCGTTGAAAGTTTCATGGTCCTTACGATCCCACCAATAATACATGTAACACAATTATTGTGGCATGAAGGTCCAACAGTTGTTAGAGACTTTTTATTTTATGCTTTCCGGTGGTTTATAAAGAAAAATCCGTGAATATAAATTGAGAATTAAATGTTTCAAACAGTGAAAATAATCGGTAATTTACATTGTTTTACTGAAACTATTTTTATATTAAAATACATACAAAAATGATCATTTTTAAGCATAAAATAAAAAGAAATTTTGTTGGATTCGGTGAAATACTGATTTTAATTCACTCGTGATCATAGAAAAAAATATATTTTCTGTGATCACTCATGCATTTAAAATCAATATTCCACCAAATCCAACAAATATGCTTTATTTAGTTTTCACAGTGTTTTTTGTGTGAAAAGTTGTATTATTAAATATCAAATTAATAATTTTGCAGTCGTAAGTAAAGTTATTCAAGAGATTTTCATGATTTTTTAATATTAGATAGAGCAATAAAATAGTGTTGTGAAGAGTTACTTTGCTAACTTATTATTTAAATCTGAGTTAACTATATACACGTACTTGAAAATATTTATCTTTATTTAGATATGCATGCAAACAAAAAGTTGTGTGCAAGGCAAGCATGATCTAGACGGGACACAACTCAAAATTGTATTTGTTTTAAGTAAAATAGTTACCCCCCTTTGATGTGACATTTTAATAATGAAAAATGTTAATTTTTTTCATTATATTGTTAAATTTTCTCTGTCAATTTATGTCTCCGCCAATGGTGCTTTACTTTCCCATTTTCAACATGAAACAAAACACATACAGTATCATTTGTTCATATTTAGGGTGGTTGCTAGTTACTGGCAGAATAATGTGCACTTATCACTGGTAATTCAGCTTAAGCAGGGAAAGCTTAATTAGGTTGACTAACTGCTGTTATCTTCCTGAAATGTTGTTGAATACAATGAAAAATCACAATAAACAAACAAACAATTAATCATTTATTCATCTTGAATGCACTTTCTCATGCTTAACCCATTTATATTATAAAACTAGGTATCTTTACTTTAAAAAAAAAATGTTCATATTTGAATGACCTAAATGTGAAGATAATCGTAAAGAAAGGATTTATGACTGAGACAAGTTTTGGCTTAGTAATGGCCCTTTTTTGTTTAAACAGTTTTGCATATAAAGTCCCAAAATTTGTATGTATTTTCAACTCCTCTTAAAATACTGGGTAGAATTTGCTCATACTTCAATAGCTGAATAACCTTAATGTTTAGATGATTGTTAATCAGATGTTTAGATGATTGTAAATTATTGGAATTTTGGTCGCAACAAGTTTTTGAAGAATCATGGCTCTCTGACTATTTTTCCACTATGGAATAACATTCCTAGAATTTTTTATTTTTTTAATCCTCTTTAACTGCTTGTCGCATTTCATTCAAACTTTGCCATTAATTTCTAAAGGGACTTCTAAAGGCAAAGATTTTTGTATTTTACTTTTTTAGCTCACCTGAGCGATAGCTCGGGGTGAGCTATTGTGATCACTCAGCGTCCGGCGTCCGGCCGTCCGTCCGTCTGTAAACAATTTGTAAACATCTTCTTCTACTAAACCATTGAGCCAATTTCAACTAAATTTCATGTTGAGCATCCCTAGGTCATGGGACAAAAGAATTGTTAAAAAAAATTTGATCACATAACCAAGATGGCCGCCATGACCATATATGGTAAAAACCTTAAAAAATCTTCTTGTCAGAAACCGCTCATCAGATTTTCAAAAAATTTCACAGGGATGACCTTTGAAGGCTCCCCTGAAAAAGTTGTTCAAAGAAATTTGATTCGTCAAAAAACATGGCCGCAGGAGCTCGTTGAACTTTGCATGTTTATTCGTTTTTGCCTATTTTGTGAAAACTTTCAAAAATCTTCCACATTTTTTGTCCGATCCTTTCCAAATTTGCACAGTGTCTTTATATCAATGAGGACACGAACCCTACAAAAAATGAGCATTATTGGTCCATGAAGTACAGAATTACCTCCCCTTGAATTGAGAAAATGGTGTTTATGCAATAAAGTCCAAATTTTTCATCCAATTCTTTCCAAACTTGTAAGGATTTAGCATGGTTCAAACAAGGGAAACAACTACGGTTTATGCATGTTCTTTTTATTACAGATTTGCCTCCCTTTAATTCATTTAAAATCTCATTTTACAGCAGAGATTCCAAATCTGACCTGTAAATGAGCCCCATATTTACTGCCAGTGCTAGGTTACCTTTTCCCATTTGATCATTCTTAAGTATTGGTCTTGTAATGCTGCTACTGCTTCTGCTACTGCTACTGCTACTACTACTACTACTACTACTACTACTACTACTACTACTGCTACTACTACTGCTACTGCTGCTACTACTACTACTACTTCTACTAATACTATCATTATATGGTTAAATGACCGCCATGATAGGACAGAAATACTTTTGAAAACAGCAAAAACAACAACATACGAACAAACAGATCATATATTCAGATCAGTGCCAATGTCATTTTATCGAACTTTACTACTACAAACACTGAAGATGATAATATAAGTCTCGTTCCGGGAAAACTGGTTGTAATGCATATTTTTAGAGTGTCGTCCCATATTAGCCTGTACGGACTGCACAGGTAAATCAGGGACGACACTTTCCGCCCGGACTGGATTTACGCTGATAAGACACTTCCTTAAAATGAAAACTCAATTTAAGTTGAAAGTGTCGTCCACGATAAACCTATGCGGTCTTTACGCACATGCATTAAGCCACGTTTTCCTAGAACAATGCTCAGTTTAACCTTACATCCAAGCTCTGTCGTCTAAGTGCAGGTTTGACAGTCGCCACCGCCAAGCCAGACTGTCGTGACCTTTTTAGCGGCTGCGTACCCGCCGTCACATTCCAAGTGCTTTCATAGGACGTCAAGCCTTCAGTAGACCCTGCGAAAATAAATGACAAGCCTTCAGTTAACAAAAAACACCTAGCATTTAGGCGTAACTTACGGAATCAGAAGCTCGGCAAGTTACTGTCATCGCCAATTATGCTCTCTGTCATTGTTTGTTCGTTTGCAGATGGAATAGAATTGAAAGGCTCTATTTGTCAAAAATACATTCTCTTATTGGAAAGTCTGTTTAAGAAAGCGAACAGTGCAATGTGTGAATGTCAACAGCCTTCCTTTCCTTGCTTTACAGGGACGCAATACATTCAACCCAATATGGAACACCTGAATCGTCTTGCTGAAATGGCATTTTATTTTGTTGTTTTTAAGTACAATGGAAAATTCACTAGTGTTTAGCATTATGGAATTAAAGAAATTGAAGATGGCTGAGCGAGAACAAAAGGACTTTGCATTAAAATCCGGAATTTTATCGGCAACACGAAATGCCTCTACACTGCGATCCTCGTCATTATATATGTTTATCAACTTGAGCATTCAGGAATTCCTCGCTGCTTATCATATTGCTCGAAATACCTATCTCATTGATGACGTCATTTCTGGCTATCTTACCCGTTAAAAGGGTGCATATCTGGACCTATCACAGGTGTTTATATATCTGTGTGGGCTGGACAAATCGGGTGCGGAAAAGCTATCGAGCATGATGAATAACGAACTGATTTCATTTTCTATGAACACTTGGAATTTCGAGACATCATACTGGCAGGATACAGAGAAGCTGTTACAAATGAACAAACTGACATTTCCCTCAAACTCAATTACTTCAACTTCGAGCAGCACAACATAGACCTATATAGAATATGGACAAATAACGCACCAAATGGCATTTCCTTAATCTATGAAATCGGACGCATTCCACCTGCAAATGACGAGTCCTCATCTCATATGAAGTTTGGCCTGTCATCGTGCCGCAACCTGAAAGCGTTTAAAAGCGTGGGGATATTGTATTGATCTCCGCTGTCTGTCCGTGCCCTAATTTTTGCTGTCTGTCCGTCCTGTTCTCTATCTTCTCCTATCCTACACTATTAGCACTAGAACCTTGAAACTTACACACATGGTAGCTATGTGCAACATGGCGGCGGTGCACTATTTGGAATTTTGATCTGACCCCTGGGTCAAAAGTTATGAGGGGCGGGGCAGTTTTTCTTACATGGCTTTAGTAAAACCGGGCCACTATCTCCTCCTACACTGTTAGCACTAGAACCTTGAAACTTACACACATGGAAGCTATGAGCATATGTGCGACAGTGAACTATTTGGAATTTGGTCCACGGGAACTACTTCCCCGTTCCCCCCAAAAAAATTCGTACCCAACCATTTTTTTTTCGTACCCAAATTGTTTTCTTACCCAAATTATTTTCGTACCCATTTTTTTTTTCGTACCGAAATGTTTTTTCGTACCCAATTTTTTTTTTTCGTACCCAATTTGTTTTTCGTATCAAAAATGTTTTTTTTTCATTACTTCTTCATATATTAACCAATTGACTTCAAATTAATACTGAACATCTCTTATGACAACACGGTCTATCTCGACCATCCATGTCAACATTACCCACCCCGGGTCCCCATCAACAGAGGCATTGCCCACCCAAAATTTCCTTGTAATATAACCTCTATGCGGCGTGGGGATACGCGTCGGCATCTGCCGCGCCATTTGTAGTTATTATTTTTTCATTTATTTAACCATGTTTGACATTTACATAAACATCAGTTACATTTGCATACATAAAACATTGTTGTATAACATATAACATATATAGCACACTCATTCACAAGTCTAAAACAGTCAATATATAGCGCAATCATTAATAATAGTTCACCTAGATAAATGTTCCCACAGTATCAAACGCATTTTGTTCATGTTGTTCATATTATTTCTAACCCTAAACTGGATTAAGTTTCACTGTTTGTGATTGAACAAACATTTCACTGAAAATACAGTTTTACAAAAATATTAGTAGAACATTTAAAGCAGTACTGGTATTCTGTGTGTTTTGTTTGTTTGTTAATATTGCATTTGCCTTTCAAAGGAGATCTTCATTTATAATGGATGTGAACCAGGCAACATGTTTAAATAAACTTTGCTCATTAATTGTGTGGTTGTAAGCTTAAGATATACACTACATGTATTATAGTACAGACATAAGTTCGTGTGCATAAATTCTGTATAGCTTAAACATTGTGATACTGCCACTTAAATATCAATTTGTGAACGTCAAGACAAACAGACGCCTGGATTGGACAATCGATAATACGTAAACATGTTTGAATTACTATTTTACGAAACGTNAAAAAAAAAAAAAAAAAAAAAAAAAAAAAAAAAAAAAACAGGAGAAAAATACTGCATGAACTATAATGAATATTGTAACGGGTTACTATTGTTTTGTGTACAGCTATAATATTAACGTGACAAACTATGGTCAATGTTTTTAATGTTTTTGATGGTCCATGCATAAGGAATTGGAAAATGGTGTTAACTTTGCGCATTTAGTGGATTACATAAAATATAGCATGTTTTACTGAACTTTATTGAAGTTATTTTCGTATCTAAAATATACTCACTTTATAACAAAAAAACTTATGTAAATGGAAGACGAAATAAGCATAACTTAGCATACTGCATATGCCGATTTTCAAACACAACACCTTCAGAATAAAAAAAATACAAAAGAAAAAAAACAGTTCATAGTCCATACGAACACTGCATAATTATTCAACAAAATACATTAATTTCACACTGAGCTGATGGGTACGGTACATTCTAATGGTTGTACAAAGATAGATAAGTATATTTTTTAAGGTTAAATTTCCTTTGGCAGGAAATACATGTTTATACAACGTTATCCGCACATATATATTGTATGTGTTTTTTTAATCCAGATACAAAACTACGGAGAGTGCATAACAGTGTGTACTTAGCTGATACTTAACGCTTCCTGTAAAACGCTAAGGCAGTAAAGCTATATCGATACCGTTACCTTCGTTTAATTAGTTAAGTAAGGTAAAGCGCTAATTGTTAAAACTGTTCATGCCCAGTGTGCGTATTGTGGTTGCCAGGGATGTTGTAGTTTTTGTAAGCCAATACGCGGCAGATCGAAGGCAAAAAATGACGACATATGATCAACAACTGATTGAAAGTTTATGTGCTTTTATTATAGATAAATGAAAACATTGATTTGTGTTTGGTTGTTTTGTCATAAAACTAGCATGTGATAAACAAGACCCATCTCCTATAGTGACCCCTACACGTGACTTATCACAAACAAATTAATTGGCGACTGACCAACGCAAATTATAATATTTTATTTTGAAATCAGAAAACCAAGAATTTAAATGTCCACGAAATAGTATTTTTTGGAGAACAATAACAATTCATGTCGACGAGCCTTTGTAAAAACTGACCGAACTTTGCAAAGAGGTTGAGTATATATCCGGCACATTCAGCGTATAAGATAATTTGAATTTACAATATAATCGCACGGTTATAATGACTTATATGCTTTACAACACCGGGTAAATATGACACTCGTATACACATATTTAAAACGTTAAAGCATGTTGGAAGTATTAACAGTAAACCATTCGAACCGTACAACTAATGTTATGAAATATTTCATACCACACGATTCTCCTTTTATACTAATGAACCAGATGTACTGGAATTTGTTCTTATAGTTAATTAAATATTATGTTTCAAATATTATATATTGACATGGGGGTTAGAAGCATTTAACCAATGTAAGCGAATTAACTATACATTTGCATCGATATAAATTGTGTTTTGCAGATTCTGGCAGTTCGGCTACATCGAAACATCCGGTCTCGATTGTTCTAAACAGTACCGGTCCACCCCAGTGCACACACCCTTCTCCAGTATTGCCCTCCATCAAACGTATTGTAATTTGGAATGTCACTTGTTCCTCTACCTGGTTACGCAGTCTGTTTAGCATCTTGTTGACACTTGAGCATCAGGTGCAATGTGAGCTGCTTTACTGTAACATAACATATTTTGAAGAAGGCGCAGTCAGCACATCATCTACAGATGGCAGGGTAACAATAAAGACGGATGTACACATAACTTTCACAATCAGCCGAGATACGGGGGAGATCTGTCCTGGTCTGTGTGAGTGTTTGCTTGGTCTGAATATCAAGAGCCTGAGTCTGATATATGGGTGGGGAGGTTTGTGGGTGAAAGATGCAGAGTTGTTGTCTCAGTCACTATCATCGCTCAAACAGCTTGAAGAGCTTAGTATTGTGTTGGAGAATGACAGTCCCAGTTTGTGAGAGGCTCTACGTGGTCTGAATATCAAGCGTCTGAGTCTGAGTGGTGGGTGGGGAGGTTTGTGGGTGAATAATGCAAAGTCGTTGTCTCGGTCACTATCATCGCGCACACAGCTTGAAGAGCTTAGTATTGTGTTGTAGAATGACAGTCCCAGTTTGTGGGAGGCTCTACGCGGTCTGAATATCAAGCGTCTGAGTCTGAGTGGTATGTATGGAGCTGTTAGAGTGAATCATAAACAGTTTCTGTCTCAGTCACTAGTATCACTCACACAGCTGGAAACGCTTAATATTAGTGTGTCTATATATACTTCCGGTCTATTTGAGGCTTTGCATGGTCTGAATATTAAGAGTGTGCGTCTGTTTAGTGAGTTAAGAGGGTTTACAGAAAATTATGAACAGTTGTTGTCTCGGTCACTAGCATCGCTCACACAGCTGCAAACGCTTAATATTAGTGTGTCTGACGACAGCCCCGGACTGTGGACGGCTTTTTATAGTCTGAATATCAAGAGTCTGAGTCTGCATGGTTTGTTTGGAGGTTTTAGCGTAAGTCACAAAGAGTCGTTGTCCCAGTCACTATCATCGCTCACACAGCTAGAAACGCTTACACTATATGTGCATACATACGTCGCCCTACAGCTACCTCAAACATTGAGATATTTAAATATCTTCTGCGATAAACTGCTTCCGTCCGAATTACGCGAACTGGTTGACACACTGACTGCATGTACTCAGACAGTTGAGATTAAGCTGGAATTCGGTTGTGATTTTGGCGATGATTCTCCCCCGCAAAAATACATTCCGATTCAAGAGGAACTGAGTGCGCGGAAGCATGTGGCAGTGACACAATTCCGAATGTATGACCGGATACCTGAAATTGGCGGTTTTGATTACGATTCTAACGATGACCTGATCGTTAAAGACTATGCATACAGAAGGCTCTCTGAATATATGTTTCGAAACGTCCTTCATCGAATTTCAATGCGACTTCAGATACGCCCAGTCTCATAAATTAATGTAATGCATGTAGTTGTAAAACATGATAATGAGATGAAAAGATATGTTATTCGTGTCTAGAAGTGTTTGTTAAACTTTGTAAAAATCGAAACCTAATTGACATTAAATGTAACATGATGCATTTGTTTTGTCATAAATGGAATTATTATATATTGCAAACATATTGTGTTGTAGAATTACCCACGAGTTTTATTCTACAAAAGATATATAAGAAACAAACATAGTTCGATTGTTTAAACGATCTAAGCCTGATTTTTATTTATTAAAAAGTCTATTGAAATTCAACTATAACTATATCACCATATGTTATTCTGTTTGTATTTGTCCTTTGTGCGTTCTGCTTATTATGTTGATCATAACGCTTGGGAAAAAAAACAATACCATGTAAATGTTGCCCATGAAACAGTAGCGTATTAAGATGTTAAGATAAATGGAGTGGTCTCATTCTAATTTTTATACAGTTTTAACAGCTATTTGTATGTTCTCAGATTAGTCTGTTGTGTATGATGAACTTTAATATTGCTTATTTCAAATTAGTAACGCGTATCGGTTGGTGCGCTTTGCTTGGTGAATGTACGTTTTTTTTTGTATTTAACTGATTGTATATTAATTATGATTAATAGATCAAATTGTTTAAACTTGTAGTCGTTTACTTGTAACTAATGATACTCCTTATACATCGAGTATATGTGTAAACTTTCTCTTGATGATACCGAAAGATGCAGCTGTTGTTGCTGCTGCTGCTGCTGATGATGATATTGAAGATTTACCGAGGACTAGTCAACATTATGTTTGATAAGAATAGAAATATTTGACAATTCGCACATAAACATATGATCACATTCACATATAACAAAAACATACGTTATACGACAAGGGAATATACACATACATGTATACACAAAGGGAACCTTCAGCTTATGATACCATGCGGTCTTTTACATATGGCAAGGAACCATTGCCATAAAAAGAGACACAAATAGATGTTATAGACAAGGCATACATTCACAAAAAGCGGACGACACTGGGGTCATCGCCTTGGAACGGTAAACTTGTTTTCAGGAGCTCCAAACCTCACACTTTGTCAAGAATTATTCTTAAAACAATTAAGTGAAAATTAACCTCGTAGCAACACGATTCAAATTAAATAGAATAAAATGAGAATACATTCAATTTAATTGCTTTTTTAACTACTCAATTGTTATATACATATTAGAGCACGAGAACCGTAACTTTCTGAGGCACGAGGAAATTAAACCAAAACGAGTATAACCTAAGGGTTGTCTTTATCAAAAAAAAGCTTTAAAGTCATAGCATCTTGTCATTTATAAAATGAATGATCCGTTCTTTTTATCAAAGTACAGCACATAATGTGATTGTTCACGGTATGTTATTCACAAAACAAACAGATGTAGATAGTTTTTATACCATTGGCAAGGAAGCGAAATTTATTAAACGAATGGAAAAATGGGTCTTTCAAAATGGCACATTTTCACACAAACAGCATTTTAGTTTTTTGTTGTTTTCTGTGTCGCGTATATTTTTTAACTATGATATTAAAACAAGAACTGGAAGGAGGGCCTAATGTACGAGTCAATTGTGTCGCGTTCTGCGAAAACAGGACATAATGCATGTACGTAAAGTGTCGTCCCAGATTAGACTGTGCAGTCCGCACAGGCTAATCAGGGACGACACTTTCCGCCGTAATTGGATTTTTGCTAAGAAGAGACTTCATTTAAACGAAAAATGTCATAAAAGCGAAAAGTGTCGTCCCTGATGAGCCTGTGCGGACTGCACAGGCTAATCTGGGACAACACTTTACGAACATGCATTATGCCCAGTTTTCTCAGAACACGACACAATTGTGCAGTAAGGGGATTACAGCTTTCTTGCATTCGTTCTGTTGTATACGTTTGCTTCTTACTCGGTAAGATTACACATAGGACAGCGCTACATTTGGAATTTACATAATGCGTTCTTATAATATATCTAGAACGAAACGAAAGGTTATGTCCCTTGTGCAAGACTTCTATTGAAAACATATATCATTTTTACTTGTATGTTCGTTCTATGAAGATCTTCGTGAAAGGTATATTCCTTCCAGATTTAACGATCAGCCAATAATCAACAAAGTGAATAACGCTATGGCCTCGCGTGAGGAATACATAAAACGAAATATTGCCATGTATATTAACTATGCCTTCGAAAAACGTAAATTGCTGTTTACTTAAGAACTTGTTTTGCAGTACCACTATTGAATTATATGTGTTCACATTGATATTAAACCCATATTTGCATTTTGTATGTTTTTATGTATGTGCAAGGGCCGGTGGCCGTATAGCAAATACACTATCAGGTTTTTTTACAATAACAACTTCAACTGCTACCACCTCAATTCATGGCTCGTATGTCAAGCATGGCAGAAACCACGTGGCGTCTAGGGAGCGCCAATTTGTAACAGGCGTCGTAGAAATCGTATATCGTATAATGATCTTATATTACAATGCAACCCAGCGAAACTCCACATTAATCTTATATTCCATAAAATTTATACCTCATTACGATAACCAAATGACAAAAAAAAATATTGAAATATTTATTTATTTTTAAATTGATACATTGAGACCCAAAAAAAATCACAATTATTTCAAATACGCGCACGCATACATACTGTTTCTTGCACCGAGTAAAAAAGGAAAGATGTATTCATAACGTCGCGCAGAATTAACGAAAATTTACATAAAAGTCATCTGTGTTCCCAGCTGTTGAATACGAATATAGATTTTGCACTGAGAACGTTACTAAGAAAGACCGATTTCCTATTTGATAGGCCGTATTTTATAGGGGATATCAACCATTATTTAACTTAGAATATGGGTGTAACATACAGAAACAACATATATGATCCCAAAGGCAATACATGTATTTAAACTATGCTTTATTCGGATATTAAAGAACATGTGTCTAACAAAAACGAGAATTGGGCTATTTGAATAAAGCATATGTATAAATTGGCTGTTCACATTTCAACAGAAAGTGTAAACAAAAGAGACACAAAGCAAAGTTTTTTACAAGATTATATCAATATATAACAACGATACTATCAAACGATTTAAACATTTTATAAACTTGTTCGTTGTTTAAAGTCACTGACCATGGATTCGTATTCAAAGCAAACGATAACAATATGTGTCGTGTTCTGAGAAAACTGGGCATAATGTTTATGCGTAAATTGTCATCCCAGATTAGCCTGTGCAGTCCGCACAGGCTAATCAGGGACGACAATTTCCGCTTTTATGGAAATTTTCGTTTAAATAATGTCTCTTCTTAGCGAAAATTCAGTTAAGGGGGAAAGTGTCGTCCCGTATTTGCCTGTGCGAATTGCACAGGCTTATCTGGGACGACACTTTACGCACATTATGCCCAGTTTTCTCAGAACGCGACTCATATCATTATAATTCCACATGGTGTAATGCTTGTGTGTCAGTCTAATAGTCATTAAAGTGTCCATTAGAAACTAATCAATTGTTTGCTTTGAATGTTTGTGGAGAGCTGCTTAAATCTAGAAAACAGCCGAGACCAGGAGAGAAACGACCAGAGCTGCTAGATGTAGCGACGTTGCCATAGTTACAGATGCGTTGCACAAGTCCGTATTGCAGTTGCACGTGTTTTCTATGCACTTGCTCGGAGCATACGTGGAAGAGCAGCTGCGAAAAGTGATGACTGAAACGAAAACACGACGGAGGTGAGTCCAACACTTGTAAGGAAACTGCTTTTACTACTACTATTGCTGTTACTATTACTTTTACTATCACCACAACTACTGCTACTGCTTCTACTATTGCTGTTACTATTACTTTTACTATCACCACCACTACTGCTACTGCTACTACTATTGCTGTAACTATTACTTTTACTATCACCACAACTACTGCTACTGCTTCTACTATTGCTGGTAATATTACTTTTACTATCACCACAACTACTGTTACTGCTTCTTCTATTGCTGTTACTATTACTTTTACTATCACCACAACTACTGGTACTGCTTCTACTATTGCTGTTCCTATTACTTGTACTACTACAATTGCTGTTACTATTACTTTTACTATCACCACAACTACTGCTACTGCTTCTACTATTGCTGTTACTATTACTTTTACTATCACCACAACTACTGCTACTGCTACTACTATTGCTGTTACTATTACTTTTACTATCACCACAACTACTGCTACAGTNCGTAACCTTCCAGATATACTTCACGAGGCACCATTATATGGCCATATTCTCAAATTTTCTACACATCCGGCGGCAAAGGGAAAAAATCCCCCACTTGACCCACCCTAGGTTAATTTCTTCGGACGCCCATGATGTAAATACAAAGTGGACTTTGCTCATACAGACACGTGTGAGGATTCAGTTGAACATATGCCTTAGTTGAAAGAGGACATTTTGTAGTCCCTGATTATACCCATATATCGTTGAATTTATGTGCATTTTCTAGGAAATGTTATTATTCATTTCCAGAACATACTATACCCAATATGTCAAAATTAATACAAAAACAATTACGTCTGTGTCATTGAATAAACAATCTCATGCACAAACCTCCGAAATAGACGTAAACTCATTGCAGTACGGTAATTTTGAGATACAATTATGTACAGAAAATAATAGTAACCGTAATAACAATAACATGTAAAATTAATTTAACAATCGTACCGGTCAAAAAGGTAGCAACGAAGAGGATACCAAACACTCGAGCGGCGTCTGCGTACATGATCGTAACACTTCGATGTTCTTTTGGCGAGGTTACATAATTATTTAAATAATGCAATCCCCTCGAATGTATACATTCACATAGGACACACGCGATGCGACCGGTTGAATTTCAATCGCTTTACTGAAATCAAATCTGGAATCGATTGGTGAACGCTCATCATCAAATAAAACGGGTGTAAACGGGACACGTGACAGAAGAGCCAAGCCCTCAATCCGGCGATCCAATTAATTGGTCACCTAATTAACCCATTTATGCCTAGCGTCTAGAAAAAAAGGCCTTGGCAAACAGCGACGACCCAGATGAGACGCCGCTTGATGCGGCGTCTCATCTGGGTCTGCGCTGTTTGCTTAAAGGAATTTCTGTAAGAAATATTCTAAATAAAGAAATAAATATACTAGACATCCCTAATTTTGGAAATAAATTGATCCAATTTAGAAGGATGGGAGAGTCCACTAGGCATACATGGGTTAAGTATTTATATCGTTCACCAATTGCTGCAAGTTGATCCATGGGATATGGACATTTTAAGAATTACTCTTATAGGATTAATTTCGACAAACATAAGTAAAATGTGTTCACAACAAAAATATAATAGAATAGTGGATTTGCGGGACATTCGGGCATAATTATGTTGGAACACCAATTACTGGTCGCGAATGTAAAGGACTACGCGAGTTACAAAGGCCTTTAGGGGAACTTTTTAAAAACTCTATATTTAACACTCATAAGAATAAGAATGGCATATACATATTAAAGCGATGTCTACTGTCATTTCTTAATTGACTGCTTTGTCATAAGTTCGATAGCCAGTTCATTTCTGAAATGTTGCTTATTTGTTTCTATTCTCATTTTGTATTATATTATATTTGAATAACTCAATGAATGTATTTCAGTAACGGAACTTTATGTACATATACATTTAATTGCAGTAGAAACCACGTTCGTCATTAACATAGACCCATTAAACCTTAAATAAAAAAGCTCTAGATTTGTATATTTCCAAATTATTAAATCTGGAACACAGTGCCGATAGTTCTATGCACGTACGATCGGAAATGAAAGTTGAGCTATTTTCTATGAACTGCTTTCGGAATGTGCGATATTTTCATACATGTACGTAGTTCGGGTGTTTAATTTCGAAATCAAATACAACTTATAATTGAACCGCGCTCTGTCAAAAGGGAGTTTAATACATGTGCTTAAAGTGGCGTCCCAGATTAGCCTGTGCAGTCCGCAGGGAAGAAACTTTCCGCTGTTACTGTATTTTTCGTTTAAAGGAAGACTCTTCATGAAACAAAATCTAGTTAAGGCGGAAAGAGTCGTCCCTGATTTGCCTCTGCGGACTGCACAGGCTAATCTGCGACGACACTTTACCCATATGGATTAAATCCCCTTTTAATGAAAAATGCAATAAAAGCGGAAAGTGTCGTTCCTGATTAGCCTGTGCGGACTGCATAGGCTAATCCGGGACGACACTTTACGTACATGCATTAAACTGCCTTTTCACAGAGCGCGTTTCATATTATTTCCACGCAGGGCATTCATTTTCGGACTCTTTGACAAGATTTGAGATTTAGCCATTTATTTGTCAATACATATTTGTTAATGACATACCCATTTGTTGAAAAAAAAACAACAACAACACAGGAATCTTAACCACACAAACACTTTTTAAATATTTAATAAACTGCCTATAAATATGCATTTCTGAATAATAAATAACACATATATGCTACAAGATATGAACTTTTTTTATCAATAAATTCATGTAGACGTTTAAATACTCATATTGCAAATAATGCTACCTTTTGTAATTGTAGTTGAAAGGAATCAACAAAATTGGATTTTGTTCGCTGTTGCAAGCGCCGAATTAAAATAAAAGTATTAATTATTGGTGGTGAATAAGCTTCCAAATAAATACAAAAGAAATATACTTTATGGTACACACTCGACAAATTTCATACCCCTAAAACTATAAAAAAGGAAACACAGCATTGCAATATTTCTAAGTATGTTTATTTGGTTAAAATGTTTACTGATAATCCAGTTTATGTAGTTTTTTTGACAACAAAATTAAGAAAACTATTAATTATATTTAATGCTTCTTTTACAAATTTTGCTAGCTATTTAGTTCACATCTATCAGATGTATTTATCAAATGGTGGAGTTTGTAAAAACGCGGTCCATTGTAGTAATATTGCTTTAAAAGTTGTGTGTGATAGCAGCGTATGAAGAACATTTACATATGTCTATTAACTTACCACAAATGAGCTGAGCTCTGTGAAAAGGGGGCTTAATGCATGTGCGCAAAACGTCCTCCCAGCTTTGCTTGTGCAGTCTGTACAGTCTAATCAGGGACGACACTTTCCGCTTTTTTATTGTATTTTTCGTTTAAAAGAAGACTCTTCTTGACGAAAATCTAGTTAAGGCGGCGGAAAGTGCCGTCCCTGATTAGTCTGTGCGGACTGCACAGGCTTATTTGGGACGACACTTTACGCGTGTGCATTAAACCCCCTTTTCACAGAGCACGGCTCAAATACATTATCGTTTGTTTCTTGCGGTATTTCCACCAGCATATCTTCCAGTTTGATTTCTCAGAGGCAGCGCTGAGGTCGTTATGCTTAGTAACGTAACTTTTTTAGTTGTTCGGTAGTAAATCTAAATAATTTTCATATTTTAAAACATGATTAAATACATTATACATTTCTAAAGCATAACTTTTAAACAACAGAGCTATACCATTTGTGTGTATATGTACCCATTACAACTGTTTTAGAATGCGCTATAAATGTAGAAACATCGACAGAGCTTAAATTATTAAACACGAAAGACACACCGTATGTTTTAGTTGTTATACTCTCTTCTAAAAATCTACAATTGGGTTTGTATTGTCGTCCAACTAATCAGCATTTAAAATATTCAACACGGATTCACAATTATAACGCGACAATTTACAAAAAAATTAAAACATCAAACTAGTTTCCATGCTTAACAATACAACATTCTTTTTAAGTTAGGCTTGTTAAATACAAAAAATGTTTCTCTGCAAAAAAAGGATATGCAACATAGCGGAAAGCTTCAGTGAATATATGAAATGGGCCTCGCTCTGCGAACATGGGGTTTAATGCATGTGCGTAAAGTGTCGTCCCAGATTAGCTTGTGCAGTCCGCACAGGCAAATCAGGGACGGCAATTTCCGCCTATTCTATATTTTTGCTTAGTAAATACTTTTTTAAAACGAAAAATAGCATAAAAGCGGAAAGCGTCGTCCCTGATAAGCCTATGTGGACTGCACAGGCTTGTCTTGGACGACACTTTACGCACATGCATTAAACCCCCCTTTTCACAGATTCGCTGCTTGTACCATCAATATCATCAATACTTAAATAGTTAAATAAAGGTGCAACATGACTCGACCTGGTAACGCGACAAATCGACCCATTTACACTTGGTCTCGATATACGACAATGGATATATGGTTTTGTTGCTACAATACATGTATACAGAAAATGACATTGGTGCATGGTCACTAAATCCGTTAAAACGATGTACATGTATATTAAAGTCTTTAATATGTGCGAAATTTCGTTCGCTACAGAGCAAATAATCGACCGTTGATAATCCGTTCGGGAGAAGGATGTGAATTGACTCGTATCTCCTACTCTACCATGTACAGTACGAAAATTTGATGGTTAACTTAAATCGAGTAATTTAAGTCCGTGGTTGTGATGAAATATATCGACTGAGGACACAACAGAGATCTATGATCTATATCTAGATCAAAGTCAATGTCATATGTAAATCTATTAACAATGTCATAAATTACAAAATCATATTTACTACCGATTCTACTATTATAATAGCCCCAAAGTAAAACCTGACCGGCTATCATACATATAAATGGTATGCCGATTACGTTCCCCGTTAAGATGGAATCCCCCCATCGTGCCACTAGTCCATTGGCTGGCCGTCAATGTAGGTGTACCGTGAGCTATCCAAGCTCACTTGCCCTTCCCCTCGCCCTTCCCCTCGCCCTACCCCTCGCCCTTCCCCTCGCCATTCCCCCCGCCCTTCCCC
>VMBQ01005883.1:0-63384 GCA_007657795.1 Dreissena rostriformis | reverse complement strand
ATACCAATGATTATCTATATAATATGCGTCACTTTAACAAAATATACAACTACTATCATCTTTGGATAACGGTTTGTCTATATGAACAACGTTAAAATACCCAATTTTACCGTTCTGAGCAGGGAATAGCGTTCACATCTCATCATGCCATGAGCATAATTTTATATTCGTAGCCGTTGGCATTAACATCTAATAAGCCACGGCCGTTGTCTTGCGCCGTGTTTTTAACCCCACTCGAATTTAATCGTTGATAAAAATGTAATTTGGAATAACCGAAAACAAATGATTAAACATTTCAATGAAATGTTGTTCATATTTATCTATGGTCTAAATCCTGTGTAATTAGAGTTTGACTGAGAGAGTGGTGAATTTTGTTTGATTTTTGACCACATTCTAACGGATTTCTTTAAAAGTAAGCAGCTAGGAAGGTAGGGATTACGTTCACAAAGTCCTTATTACTTA
Source organism: Dreissena rostriformis (assembly GCA_007657795.1). Lineage (NCBI taxonomy): Eukaryota > Metazoa > Mollusca > Bivalvia > Myida > Dreissenidae > Dreissena > Dreissena rostriformis. The sequence goes on along the minus strand of VMBQ01005883.1, from coordinate 62,922 downwards.
GGCTCTTAAAGAACACACTCAAACCTGCTTAATTCAATACGTAAAATATAAAGAATAGGGAAATACTTACACTCCGCTTTTAACCGACATGTACATTTAAACGTTAGCTTTTATTATTTTATTCAAAAGTAATGAAACAATTTTTAAATGTTTTACTAGTAATAAGTAAGTTAATATAAATTCAAATAATTTGAAATTAAACTAAAAAGTAGTCATAAAGTAGCTTGTTTATTGTCTGCTATGTGCATACACATATTCATATCCTTTCATTTCAGGACATGCACAGAGGAATGTGTAAGTGGGTCTTTCAGTAATTATCCCTGTTTAAAAATGTCTTTGTTGAACTAAATTGGCTTATTTCAAATTATTGTTACAATACCAAAGTTAATATAAACATTTTTTAAATGCAGATTTAGAGAATTTCGTTTGATTATTGGGCCGTTAGCACAAATTAATATTGTTTTCTTGCGTTTGAGAAGCACTCATTAATTAGAAGTTAATGATTATGCGCTATTATGCGATGATCACACGAAGCCGTATATACAAGCTTTAATTCATGATGATGGTTTTGTTATATTTATTATTAACGTGTTTATTTTAACCATGATATTGGATTTATTAAGACGTTAAGTCGGTTTTGTATTGACTTTTTAATGGGCAAGGTTTATAAATTTCTGCGCTATGAATTTTTGCAGCTACATGTATGCAACAATACATATGTGCTAATAACTATTTGTCCAGCTTTTTGATAAGATACCATTTCTATTAAAATGGAAAATTATTTAAATATCTAACCGCATAAAATTAATCCGGGACTATAAACATTCATAAAACTTTGTTAACACAGTGTGAGCCTTCTTTTACAGTCATGGTATTCTCACGCAAAGTGATATATTTGTATAAATGCTATCTTATAGTAAATTTTGACTTTCCCACGTTTGTTTTTGTTATTCTGGCGCATGTTTACCTTATTGGGTGAATTTATTTTACTATGAGCTGAATATGGTTTAGTCATAAATTAACTGTGTGTTTTCTTCTGTTCTGTTGAATCGCCGACATATATACACAGTAGGCGAGTTGGAGGCGGATGATATCTCAATATTCGGNGTGGGGGGGGGGGGGGTAGAACTGCAAAATGGCCTTACGGACAACACATTTTTGTAACTTTAAATAGTAAGAATCGCATAAATAATTTATTCCTATACACATTTTCTTCTACCAAAATCTGTATGCTAACTAGGGTGTATTTTCTCATAAGAAAGTAAGCATTCCGCTGTGAACTTACATAGTTATTTGTTTTACCTTTTTAGGTATCAAGAGCGTCCATCAGCACCCGAAAACATCTTGCTTAATACTAACACGACTGGAATGTATTTATTATTTCATTTGTGTATTGTAATTTTAAGTGAGGTGTTTAAACCAAAAGCCTTTACAAACAACAACCTGTTAATTGTAATAAAACATTCAGTCGTTAATGGATTTAAATTGCAATATAAATATTGTTTGTTAATACAAATGGTCATGCAATGTTACCATTATAAACTGGTTTTGACATCGGCATAAATGTGCAATGTTTAACGTATGTGTCTTTGTCTTCATTGCCAATTAATACGATTAATTATATTTAACATATTGTGAAAAGTGTCCTATTTATATGTTATTTAGTCGTGCTACATCGGTAACATTAATAATTGTAATTTTATATCGATGGTGTTATTTTTCCTTTACCTTAGTGCAACTTTACAAGCCGATGATGAAGAGACCTATGTCAAAGAAGTTGGAACAGCCGCTGACAGGTTGTTGTATCTAGAACTCAGTTTACTTTTTACAATAATACATAGATCGCCAACATTAAATCCGCATAATATTAATATTTTTGGTTAATAAAACAAAGTTTATACAATGTTACAAAGATAAACAGGTTTTGACGTGGGCGTAAATGTGCAATGTTTAACGTATGTGTCTTCGTCTTCATTACCAATGGACACGGTTAATTATATTTAACATATTGTGAAAAGTTCCCTATTGTTATTTAATTAAGTCATGCTACATCGGTTGCACAAATACTTTTACTTTTATATCGATTGTGTTATATTTACTTTACTTAAGTGCATATTTACAAGTCAATGATGAAAAGAAACTATGTCAAAGAAGTTGGAACAGTCTCAGCCAGGTTGTTGTATCTATAACTCAGTTTACTTTAAACAATTGTATATAGATTGCCAACATTAACTCCGCACAATATTAATATTGTTTGGCTAATAAAAAAGGTTATACAATGTTAAAATGATAAACCGGTTTTGACGTCGGCTTAAATGAGCAATGTTTAACGTATGCGTCTTTGTTTTCATGGCCAATTGATACGTTTAATTATAGTTAACATATTGTGAAAAGTGTCCTATTTACATGCTTTTTAGTCGTGCTACATCGGAAACATTAATAATTGTAATTTTATATCGATGGTGTTATATTTCCTTCACTTTAGTGCACCTTTACAAGCCGATGATGAAGAGACCTATGTCAAAGAAGTTGGAACAGCCGCTGACAGGTTGTTGTATCTAGAACTTTTTACAATAAGACAGAGATCGCCAACATTAAATCCGCATAATATTAATATTTTTTGTTAATAAAAAAGGTTATACAATGTTACAATCATAAACATGTTTTGACGTGGGCGTAAATGTGCAACGTTTAACGTATGTTTTTTTTTGTCATGGCCACTGGATACAGTTAATTATATTATTGTGAAAAGGTCCCTTTGTATATTTAATTTAGTCATGCTACACAGGTAACATTATTACTTCTAATTTTACAGATGGTCTTTACTTTACTTCAGTGCACCTATACAGGAAGATGATGAAGAGACCCATGTCAAACAAGTTGGAATGTTGTAGTACATAGACTGTATTAAATTAGAATGTGTTTTAACTTATCATTGGGAATATCATAATGGATGTTTTATTTGTTAAGTGAATTCACATATATTTGAAGCGAACATGGCGTTTCAAAACACGTTAAAGCGAAACAGCCAATGTACACTTGAATATTATTTATGTCAGGTACAAATCAATAGCAGGCACATACGGATTGCTATATGGACATAATTTCTGAAATGTTAAAACAAAATTAAGGTACATTTTATTAAGTACATGCACGTGTGTTCTGTACAGAGTTGACGATAATTATATGACAGTGCAATAGATAAATTAAACAGCAGTTAGAATACATGCGATACGCATATCATGTTTGGTAATTTGCCTTATATTCTCAGTAAACCGCAACGGTCTGGAAACCGAAAAATTGGTCTGGTCCAGTCGGTTAACGGTATAGAGAGATTGTATTGTAGTTTATTCGTAGATATTATGTTTTTGAACAACATGTAATGCCTTTGCCAATGGTTGTCATCATACTTTGTGCATTCAATATATGCGTTCTTATGTTGAACATTTGAGTTAAATCTGCTTTATAGCTTCTTAGTATGTATTGAATGTAATCGTTCATTTTTGTATTCTTCTTGATGCGTGTTTATTTACATTTCTTAATGAACATTCTTACAAAACTAAAAACAAACATCAACAAATAAAATTTCATTACAATCTGCAAACATGGGTGTTGTACAATTACCCATATTTTTCCGTAGAAAACGATAAGAACAAATCGACACATCTAAGCATATTATGATGCTGAATCATACAGAGGAACGTGTATAACACACGAAATTGTTTACATTCTTATTCAGATGTCAATGTCAAACGCGCAATATTTAAACGTGTTATGACGCATTATGTTTATTCTTTTCTTCTGCGATACCATAATATACTATGTTTCATTTTACCGTCTGGATGAAAAAGGCTTTAATAAGGACCATATTTCATCTCGATATCGTGTTTCTTTGCAATATAAGTACATAAGGTCTGTGTAACTTCTAACCACATTTTTATGAACGTCTTCGGACGAACTTCCAGACCAAGTTGTCAATTGAAATCTACGTATGTTTGTTAACAAAGCATGAACGAAGAAACATTCCGCAACCTTAAATTGTTTTAACACTGATGTAATGTTCTGTAAGAAAATCACTTAAAGCTTAAGTAAATTTGTGTTGTTTAGAAAAGTATTTATTTTTTCTGTAAAGAGATCTGTGAACATGTTGTTTTTTTAAATTGCTGTATTATGTTTATATCATTTCGAACACGTAGTTACATAAACTTTTACTATTCAATGTGGAAACTCAATACTGTGGAATCAATAAATACACTCTGCAACTCAACGGGTCAGTTTTTCTCAAAATTGAATCGACGAAATTACACGATATGTTTGTTATATTAATTTGTCGTATCGGGCTAGCCATTCATGAAAATATTTATTACTGAGATTTGCCAGAAACACTGATTTGAATTGGGTCAATCATTTTTGCATTTCCGGTTCGAGTGTTTGTCTGCACACATTTCAAACAACTCGACGGGTGAAAATTTGCCTTTGAAAAAGCCGATGTTCATAGAAAGAATGGTTCAAAACCAAAAGAGCGCTCAAGATCTGCTCGTAATTGTGACATCAATCTAATCCGATTTAAACTTGTTCAAGTTTCATCAAGACTGAGTCATAGATGAGGCTTGTAGATGCAGATGTGTGGTTACCGGTTTTGTTTTTAAGATTTGACCTGGTGATCTGTTTTTACCCCATATACTCAGATTCAAACTCAGCATCTTCATCGACAAGATGTTGTTACGATTGGGTCTATAACAAAGTTTCAGCAAGATTTTGGTAATGAATTTGTTTTTAAAGTGGTCAGAATTTGTTTTCTTAGTTTTGGTCTAGTAACCAGGAGTTTTTGAACCCATTGACTCAGATTTAGACTTGTCAAGATAAACATTCTGGCCAAGTTGTATCAAGATGTTGTCACACATGTGTCCTTTATTGATAACGAGGTAGACTCACGATTACAATTCTGTTTTAAGATGTGACCTTGTTACTTAGTTTATGACCGGATATGACCAACATTCAAACTTGGAAATGCTTGATACAGCTTAACATCTGCATGGATCGTTGTAGAATAGCGTTGTCAAATTAGTTTGTAGTATAAGAGATTGATACCAGATTTCTATTTAAGCTATTGTGTCAATGAGTCAGATCACTGAGTGTTGATTAAGTGTTTTTCGACTTTGACATTTAAATGTTGGTACCACTCGCATGAGGTATGGTATTTTTCTATTAAAATAACCTAAAACAATTGGTCCTGAATTTTCCTTTGATCACTATGTATTGTTATTTGCTTTGATTGTGCTTTTAGAATTTTATTTTCCACTGTATATATTACAAATAAGTACAGTTGCTAAGTGTATAACATTGCTTTATATATATACATGTATGAAATTGTTTTATATACGGTTTTACTATTAATAATGACGACTATGTAATTGTTGAATTATGCGAGAATATCACGTATATATACCTATAACAAGCATATACCGAGCGTATGTTAAAGATAAAAGAGCATTATATTCGTCCAATATTTAATTACATGTTCATACTGATATGAAGTCTTTATTATTTAGTAAATATTATTGTAAACTTTGTTTTGTATCTCTTCTTTCTATGACCTTCTTTCAGTAGTCCCCGTTTCCTGTACACATTTTTTTATAGATGATATAGATGAATTTAATGTATTAATGCTATCATATATTGTGACGTTTGTAATAAATATTAAACAAACGTTGACTTCAAGTGTAATAAATGCTCTGAACAGAATTCATTTATTGTCCAGGTCAAATAATACATTAAACGCATACATGTCACACAATATGTAAATGAATGTTAAACGTTGATGTAGGAGTTTAATACTGTAAATATGTCAGCTAGTGTAATGTACTCATATTTTCTGTGTTATTTTATGAAAATTGTGTCGCACAATGTATTTTAATGTCCACAAATCTGAAGGTCTGAATTATTTCTTTTCATCATAAATAAGATTTCAGCCTTGAATACAGTATGTCGTGTATGTCGTTGTCGGATGGGTTATTAAAGTATGTGTATTTAACAAAAACCATCATGCGATCCGGAGATTTACTATGATGCAAAACAAAACAAACACAATTGAAACTATACAAATACTAATTTTATAATAATCATTGCGACACTATGCGTTTGCATCTATATATTACATTTCGTTACAAAAAATAAGCGTTCCTTATTTGAAATGAAGATACTTGTAAATCAAAATCAAAGTATTGGACCAATAACCGAAAGGTGTTGCTATATAGATAAAGTTGTTAGTTAATTTAATTTAACAACTTATGTATAACCAACATGATTTTTGACCGGTTGAAACAACACACAAGCGTTATAGATTGATAATCGATAACATTTATGATTAACAATATTGTATATATAACATAAACTGTATTTGAAGGACTAGATAACTACAAACTATCATTACATTTAAGCAATAACGTTTACTTTTCTTATATTTTTTCAAAACCAAACGAAAAGATGGTGAAACTGTAACGGTAACATTCTGTTAAACGGGATAAAACGTCATGCAAATATCGGACATGAATACGGAACATCATTTTATTATTCTCCTACGGTAGTATTGCACTACTAAGAAACCTTGTACGAATTCTATATCAAATTATTATGAACGATTTATCAACGCCATGTTGCGTTAAACTCGCGGAGTGTATTAATTTAAATCTGAAACAAATCTGACAAGCAATATGTATGGCAACTCTTTCGTTCAAACGTATCTGCTCGTTACTGTCGGTTGTTCTCAGGATGAGTTGTTACGTCTTTTGATCGACGTTCAAGCACATGACTGAGCGATCGCACCGATTGACTGGAACATAGCCATGAACATTGAAAAGTCCATATCTGTTTTGCAGCTTCTAAAAAGTTTATAATTAGAACGATATTATAGAACGTGTTTACATGAAGTCCATGGTTACATATTCAGTTTTTTTAGTTTAAATCTTTTGACAAATTAGAAACATCGAAATGAACAGAGTTTGAAGTTATTAATTTCATAACAATAATTGTGCAATGCAAAGATAATTACGCGCTTAACTTCAGCGCAGTTTCTCTATACAAATTAAAGTTTTTGAGCGCAACTAATATTTTTTTTAAGAAGCAGTGACCTTGATCTTATTCTAACCGGTCGCAATAGCAATTCCAAGGTAGGTCCCTATGTAAGCTGCCACAATACAAAATCTCAAAACATATGAAGTTTACATATTGAGAGCACACATTATTCTTTGTTTGAGAAACAGTGACCATGATCTTGAACATTCTTGCTTAAATGAAGTGCAAAGCAAGTTATAGATTATTTCACAATCCCAAATATTGTCAGCCAGTTATCGCCGTCAAAACTCAAGTTATTGGGCAGAAAATGTTTTTCAGTCGTAACTGTGGTCTTGACCTTAACGAACTGGCCTAATGAACTTCCATACGTACACTTGTTTACACAATGTTAGTGCGACATCTCCGTCCAAACAAAAATTATTACCGGAAACCTTTTTTTTCTATTGTTATTAATAATAAACTTGATCCTGCCCTGACTGGCACACTTGAAAATCCAAGCTAATTCTGCCTTTCAAAACCATGCACGCTTACTATATATCATAATTTGCAGAAAATTTGGTCAATGCACACTTTTTTATAGACCACAAACCACCTGTTTATTGTTTGTTTTCTTTTATTAGTTATAATTATCTTGACCTTGACCCGACTGTCCCCAAATGTAATCTCAAACTAATTATTCTTATAAGCCACCTACATACAGATCTTGTTGCACAATCCCTTTCCAAACTCAAGTTATGGAGTAAAAACTAATTTTCTCTTTTAAAAACCAGTGAACGTGACCTGAACACGAATTCAATCTAAAGCTTAATCTTTATGCAAACTTGCCATGTCCAAAATTTCATTAAGATTGGTAAAAAAAGAATACGTTATTCACCGAAAACAACCTGTTTGACGCCGCCCGGACGCCATCCTTCCATAGAACAACCTTACAAAACATTGAACACCTGATGAAGACAAACACTACTTAACGTAAACACATAGTTATTGTGATCTTGTCAATTATGGCTCCTTAAGAATCCATTGAAAAGCCTTTAACTTTCTTTGGACATTGGAAAAATGATACCAGACGAACATACGTCCAAAATTAGTATAGCTTTTACCAAAATGAAAATTAAATACTTGTAGTGTAACTTTTATCGTTAAGTTAAAAATCGTATATATGTAAACGCTAGTAATTTTGTATCACTTATCATGTTAAAATGTTCACACGTGATCATCACTTGCTTGGTATTCAGTTCTGCGTCGATATATACTTACACGTTACAAGCTATAGTGATCCTTTTAATACAATTCACATATGATTTACACTGCATATAAGAAGATTAATAAAAACTACGAAAAATTAAATGATATGTCAGACATGAAATCGAACAACATTTATCAACTACCGTGTCATAGATGTAGTGGTGCTAACGTCTGTATTGAAATATACATGTACGTTATCTATATACAATTGACACGGTTGATTGTCCATTTATCTATATAAATAAATTCATTCCTCATGAGGTGGATGGGGGTACCAAAGAGTTGTACCAGCCTCGGTTTGTACTGCACAGGCAGCAAGCTGCAGATACCTCTCAAATAACTGACGGAGGAATACAAGGTCACAAAGACTCGGAAAGTCATCATGCTACAAGACAGTAGTGATGAGAAGGTTAGAGAAGCAGGAGTGCAGGTAAACACTGGGAGAAAGTGGAGGGCTGACAAGGCAGTGGAAGAGGCTGAGGCGCGTCTTCGGCACAACGAAATTGTTGGTAATGTCGCACAGGGGCGACTAGGGTTCGGATGCGTCACCCGTTCGCAGTGGAGCAAAGCAAGTGCAANACAGCCCACAAAAAAACTGTGCTGATTTCCAACCTTGTTGAAAACAGCAAACACTGACATTTTGTTTATTTACATGACATTAAATATGTTTATCATGTTTTTCATCCTTTCTTTTGTGCAAATAGAGACAGGTCTGGTGACACAGGTGAATTGGACAAGCTGGTTGCCCCCAAGTCTTACACAACCAGGTGAAACTTGTGATGTTGACTTCCCCCCCCCCCTCTTACTACCTGACCAGGCCACACAGGTAGTGCTAACTGACTGGTTTTCCCAAAGCCTTACCTGAATTGGTGACACAGGTTGTGTTGACAGGCTGGTTGCCCCAAAAGTCTTACTTTTCTAGATGACACAGGTTTTATTGACTGGCTGGTTGGCCAAAGTCTTACCTCACCAGGCCACAGGTAGTTTTAACTGACTGGTTGTCACCAAGACTTACCTGACCAGGTGACACAGGTGGTGTTCACAGGCTGGTTGCCCCCTGTTCCTTGGCACACAACTCCATTTTCTTTTGCCAGCTTTGCCAGCCAGTGGTTAAACCTCTTCAGACACAGGCTGATTGGTATTCCATTGTCCACTTGGGTCTAGAACAGATGAATAAATTGAACACAGAAAACAACAGGTTTGCTGAAAATATACAAAGTGAAGGTTGAAACCTAATGTTTTGTGCTTGTTGGATTTTAACTTAATTTCAGTTATTTCACTGTGTCAGTGTGATCAGTTAATCTTCTTACACATTTTCTGGGCAAGCTTTGCCTATCCAAACAGTTTGCCACTTCTAAGTGCACATACTTATGTCAGTAAAGGAAACAACGCCCTACTTATATCCAAGGTAGAGAGAGATTGGCTGCATATCAGTTTATTTCAAACCCCCATGCAAGTCATGTGACCTGGATGGGATTCAGTCTCAGGAGCCCCAGACTGACAGTCAAGGGCTCGAACAATTGAGCTAGCCAGACTTGCTTGTGAAATTTTGTTCAAGACTTAAACCATTTAAGACGTGTTCTTTTTAAGTTTAACCAATGATGGTAATGTTTTACAGAAATCCAATAATTAAATTGACAAAACCTTTAAGGCCTGATCATTACATGACAGCAATGCGTCAAACTATATGGGTAAGGAGTAGAGAGTGAGCAACAGCAACTGTGATACTGACATGATTATTGGTCTTACATTCCATAGGCTTTTTTCAAAGAGACAGCTGAAAACGACTTGACAGTTAATTGTTTCTTTTAACAGTATTTCAGTCATTACTTGAGTCTGCATCGTGGAAAACTGGGCTTAATACATGTGCGTTTAGTGTCTTCCCAGATATGCCTGTGCAGTCCGCACAGGCTAATCAGGGACGACATTTTCCGCTTAAACAGTATTTTCGCACAGAAGATACCTCCTTTAAACGAAAAATCCCATGAAAACGGAAAGTGTTGTCCCTGATAAGCCTATGCGGACTGCACAGGCTAATCTGGGACGATACTTAACGCACATGCATTAAGCCCAGTTTCGCCAGAACAAGGCTCAATTGTTCTAAGTCTGCCAGGTAAGCAGTGTTTACCTGTGTGATGCCTGTTAGCTCTGTACAGAAGCTGCTAAGGACAGGCTGCTCCTGTGGCTGTACATAGTGATGGAACACACTCTCCACGTCTCCACTACAGGTGTTTAGCAGCACCGCAGGGAACTCAACTAGAATAGTATTCAATACATAACATGTATGTAGTGGGGTAGGGATTGGTAACAAAACGCTAACGCCTTCCAAGGTTCAATGTTTATGATGCGCCGAAAGTATATCAGCAATTATATATTTGTTATATATAATACAGAAACCTACAAGTACAAACAAAATAACAACATTACAACACACCTCAACCTTACAAACACAAATACAACATTCCAAAACAATTAAATTCATTTGCAATGCAGACAAATAAATAAATGCAAATACAAATAACTTTAAACTCACCAGGTTGGTAGAATATGATAAACTCGAAGTTAAATTAAACAACAAGTGCTATGTGTGTCTTGCAACAGCTAAAGAGCAAAAGAAAGCATGGTCAGCAATTTGCAATCAATTTCAGTGGGGTTTTATTATTGACCAATGCAAAACTTGTATATGTGATTTCTTTCATTCTCACTGGACAAAACATTTATGACATCACAGTACATGGCTGGACGCACACAGGACAGGGGACTGAATCTCACAAGAGAAGCAAATGGACACATACAAGACAAGGGACATAAACACTAGTACATGAGACATAGACACATAAAGTAACACAGAGTGACCTATCCTACATGTACTTATGTACATGCATAGTGAGGAACCAAAAGTAACTTACTTAATATATTATATATACCTATATTTTACACCATAAACCTTAACACTATACTGAGAAATTTTTAGACATAAAACTATAAATTAAATTAAATTATTATTAAGTTCTATATATACATATTATTGCAAGAGAAATAAGAGTTCATTCATAAACCGGCATTCACTAAATGTACTCACTTATTTCTTGAGTTCTGAATTTCCCTTCTTGCCAACAAGTTGACTCAAAGTCAATCACAATCAGGAATTTGAATGTCTGCACTGAAAACGATTGGTTTGTATTTTAGTTACGAAAACTTTTCATATGTAAGAAAATACTATACAATTGAATATGCATGTATATGAAGCAGCAGTCATTCTTACGACTTGGAGAAAAAGGCCTGGCCATTTTTTAGGGGAAAAAGAAGGAAAGAAAAAAAAATGCCATGAAGTAATCAAACTGCATGTTTATTATGATTGACAATTGTCTTTTGAATTATCATAGTAAAATACAATAGTTTTGTACATAAAAGATGACTATACTAGATTAAGTAACACAAAGTGAGTAACATGTTCAATTATAATTAATTAAATCTTCATGATGGTATTTAAAAATCAAAATCAGGTAAATAACTTGAGAGAGTGAGGACCTGTTGTCAGATGACCTCTGTGATCAGTGGCAGAGGTTGATAATGTTCTCTTTCTAAGCAGCCCAAGCTCTCTACAAAGAAAAAATAAATGCTTTAAATATGTATGATCGGGGTATCGTCATCATTAAATGCATATTACATATTTCAGTTTTCCCTTTTTATTAGTGAATACTTAAAATAAAATTACTAACAGAGTTCTTAATGTAAGCAGAACATTTATCTTACTAAAGCATATGAAATACTAGTACAATATGGAAGAACCAGTATTGCAATATAATGTGATAAGTAAACTAATGTTGTACATATTTGTGTATTTAAAGTCCTAGTTTAATAAATGTTATAGACCAGTTGATTGTTATTGTTTACATTCGGGATTTTCCGCGCATGCGCACTGACTGGTTGGCAAAAGCACTGGTTATAGTAGCGTAAAACATATGGATTCAGACATGTGTTTACTCCAAAAATCGATAAGAAAATCCGAAATAAACATTAAAACACCTAAATAATAGTGCAAATATATCACATTAAGTACCAATTAATGTATATTCATAAATATAATTTCCTCTTTATAAAAATACGAATTAGTTATTAGCATTAGAATAAAGGTGGTCGGAAGACTAAATAATGACAATTCCACAAAACAAAACTATAAATTAGCCGTATTCTTTCTAAAAGTTAGACTTTAATAAATGATATTTCAAAAATGATAAAACATATTAAATTAATTATAATTAAAAGTGGTGTGGGTGTGATATTGTCATTTTTTATCAGCGATATTATGTGTAAGAGATGCATTGAACCAATTATAAAACAAAGCCCTAAACAGGGCTCCCTCGACACTTTTGCTCTAAATTTTCTGTAGCCAAATTAACCTGTTTATGTCTTAATTCTTATTAATTTGGATATGTTATGGGTGATAATGTAGACAACCTTGGTGCCTACTAGAATTTTGTGTAGCCGAATGTCCTTATTTGTTGCCATTAGCTAATGTGGCGAATGGCAGAGTAAGCGCTGCTAAAAAGCGGAATATATTTAAATCTTTAAATGTTGCGGTAATTTTCTTTTAGATTGAAAACATTTCCGTTTCATTAACAATGAATGACAATATTGATAAATTTTAGCATGCACGCGAAAAAAGCCTGCATTTTATGCAAATTGGACCGTATTTGCATGTATACTATTGACACTGCAGTAACGTACAATATTTACACGTAATTTAGCGAGTTTATATTTGCCGGTACCCGTTGAATACCTTAATTTTGTAGCAATACATGTGTACAATATTTTAAATTTATAGTTCTTAAACACTTTATTTTTATAATAAAACTGGCAAATATCTATTCACCATATATTTGATGTTAATCCTTGTCGGACAAATGTCTTATTTTTTAATATTATATAAAACAAAAATAAGCAACTGAAAGTAATGTGTCTTCAAAATTTGGCTTTAATGACTGCTCAATATGTCTAGAGATGACATGGAGGTGTCTTAATTGTGTTTAATGATCACATGTGGTTTATGCAGGGATCCAAGTAAAGGTCCCTGGGTTTAACAAACTGTATGACACCATGTGTTCTTTGTAATTGTCTGGACAGTATCCGATCATAACGAGATAATCGGTTTTTGATGAACAAAGGGGCCAATTGAAACACCGGGTTAAATATGCTGAAAAGGTGTCAAAATTGGTGTGAACAATTAAATAAACACATTTATCAAGAGAATTTATTTAATATGAAACAAGGTAAGATTTTACAGACATAAAAGTTCAAATCAGTTACTATATATATTGCGGACGTTAGCATCGATCTTTGAATTGGTTTTTTTTTTCATCCTTATTTGTGTTCGTTCATTTAATTTATTCTGAAAGAATTAACATTTATGAGTTTTTTTTTCTATAAAAATGGTCGCGAAAATGTGCCAAAGTAGAGATTTTTGTGGAAACAACATACCGAACTCGTAGATTGTGTTCCATTCCAGAGTTCCTAGTCAGTATAAACAAATAATAAAAACAATATAATCGTTCAAAAATGCATATGTCCTTGCTTGCTAATGTTTTATTCAGACATGATTATTAAAATTATATTTCATATTATGCAGGATTATCAATAAAAACGACCATTCTGTAATCCTTCTCTATATGCGCTTATATGAATTCCACCTCTTTTTGCCAACCAGTGGGCGGAGTCTAAACTTTACAGGTGCGCGTGACGTCACTCGTCAACTGGTCTATAGGTTTATTGTTTCATTATTTTACATCATGTCTACTGAGAAAGGTTTGTTTATTTTGCCGCGTTCATGATCATTTACTATTGATTCAATCTCATATCAAGACGCGTTTTGATTTCTTATTGCAAATGAAAAGCCTTAGAATTGGTAATAACAGTTTTTACAGACGAGGACCTATCTCAAATACCTACACTAAGTGAACAGCTTTTTAATGAAGAATTAATTGACATTGAAATAACTCTTGCAAAAGTTAAGAAGAAACTGTCTTCACCAAACACTTCAAAGTCACCTGGAATTGATTGTATTCACCCTCTGCTGCTGAAGGAATGCTCTGAGGAACTATGTAGCATTTTGTGTACACTCTTTAATCAGTGTGTTCAAATAGAGGATATTTGTTCATGTCAGTGTAAGATCGTTTGTTATTTCACGAGTGATCATATAAAATATGTTTTCACGAGTGGCGCAGAAAAAATATTTTTCTATGATACAATTGAAATAACAAACGATCTTACACTGACATGAACACATATTATGTTTCTTTAATGCCCCTTTTTCAAGAAAATAATTAATTATAATTTCCCTTTCGCTGAAAAAGTGAGCCTCTCTCCTGTGACATGCCTCAATACATTGAAATGACGTCATTTTTTTGACGAAATGACGTCATTTTATTGACGATATGACAACATTTTTCCAGGGAAATTCTTCAGTTAAACTCTTTTACAATGTAAATAAACGGTAAAAAAAAGCATAAAATTAAAAGAAAATGTGTTGGATTCGGTGGAATATCGATTTTATTTCACTCGTGATCATAGAAAAAATATAAACACGGATATACACAAGGGAAGTACATCTTGATATGATAATCTAAAAATAGAAAAAGGAATTCCGAAATTTTGTTCTTTTCAATGGTGAAAAGAACAATTTTGTTCTTTGCACTAATGTTATTTCACTGCAGAAATGTCATATTTTATCATTAGGTATAAAAGAAAGTGAGTGTTTACCTGACATGTGGAGAAAAGCACAAGTTTCACCATTGTTTAAGAAAGAAAATAAACACTTGTGTTCAAACTACAGACCAGTAAGCTTGACTGTGATATTATGTAAACTTCTAGAAACCTTTGTTAGAGACTCTGTCATGAAACATATGGAAGATAATAACTTGTTTACCAGTCATCAGCATGGTTTTAGACACAAACACTCTTGTGTTACCCAACTTCTCGAGGTTGTAGAGTAATGGTCACATATTTTAGAGAATGGCGGCAGTCTTGATTGTATCTACTTAGATTTTGCCAAAGCGTTTGATACAGTCCCATATGAACGACTTTTAGGTAAACTTCATTCTTATGGAATCCGAGGAAAAGTGCATGGTTGGATAAGATTAATTTTATTGAACAGGCACCATGCAACAAGTTCATGTCGGGGCGTCAGAATCTACTTGGGTACCCGTGAAAAGTGGTATACCACAGGAGAGCGTCTTAGGACCTACATTGTTTTTTGTTAACATAAACGACTTGCCGGATATTGTTGAAAACATAGTGAAACTTTTTGCTGATGACACAAACATTTATAGAGTAATTTCTGGACTATCCGATATCGACAGCCGCCAGAGGGATAAAGACAGATTACAACAGTGGTCAGATACCTGGCTTCTCAGATTTAATGCAGGAAAATGTAAATGTATGCACTTTGGCAAAGAGAACTCTAAACATCAATATGTAATGGGTGTCACTTCAATTGAAAACGTGAAACAGGAAAAAGACCTCGGCGTATTATTTGATAACGAACTAAAGTTTAATGAACATATTGCTCTAAAAGTTGATACGGAATACATTCTCTTGTATGGATCCTGAAGTGTTCAATTATACCTTTATATAAAAGTTTTGTTTGTCCGCATCTGGGGTATGCTAGTGTGGTGTGGAATCCCACTTACAGGAAAGATATTTTAGCTATGGAAAATGTCCAACGAAGGGCCACTATAATGGTTACAGGATTGAAAGACAAGTCATATGAAGAAAGACTGAGCATTTTAGGTCTCCCCACACTAATATACAGAAGAGATCGAGCGACGAGCTGACGTGTTACATATCTTTAAAATATTTGAAAGTGTTAATATCGACCACATTGAACTTGTGCAGAACAACAATAGGGGTCACAAATACAAACTTAAGAACACACCATACAGTCTAATTTCGGAACGAAACGTTTCTCCAACAGAGTGATAAACAAGTGGAACGCACTGCCGAGTAAATCCGTAGAGTCGGAAAATGTCAACGCTTTCAAGAGCTCGCTTAACAGCAGCTGGAAGGATCGTGATTACAAGTTTTACTATCAGTGAACAGTCATAACAATTTAGACATGTAATACACATAGTGTAAATATATTAACTCCAGACTAGACCAACAGATTTAACAAACTGACATTGATGCTTTGTGTGAGGGAAGCCAGGACTGGTTATTGCGTTTTAAAGGAGTGCAAGGAAATGCATATAGGAAATAAAAACTTTGAAACGAAATACCATATGGGTGATACAAATGGAAATACTGTTGATATTGACATTATTGAGACAGAGAAAGACCTGGGAATAAATTTTACATCTAATCTGAATTTTTATCATCACATAAGCCTAACAGTAAATAAGGTTAACTCTTACATTGGAAAGAAAACTTTGTGTTCATGGACAAACGTCAATTCCTTTTGCTGTATAAAGGGCTTATACGCCCCCTACGGACTATGGGAACATTATATATTTCGTGGTGACTATAAAGAACAAAAGAATAGTAGAAAATACACAGAAAAGGACCACAAGATTAATCCCAGAGTTGAAGGACTTGGCTTATGAACAACGTCTTGGGAGCTCAACTTGCCAACACTAGATTAAAGACGTGATAGAGGTGACATGATTCAAGTTTTTAAAATAATTCACCATATTGATGACTTTGAGTATTCACATATGTTTACACTCCCTGATGGCGACCATGATATTGGAAGACATAAATACAAACTGAAAAAAGGGAGAGCCAATAAGTGCATCCGTTCAAATTCCTTCACAAATCCCATAACGCATGGAATATACACTTCCAGATGAAATTTTAACTTCGAAAAGTGTTGATGAATTCAAAAGAAAACTTGACATTCTCTGGCAATGGAAACATTTTAATACAGAGCACATTTACAACCATTATGAATAGACGACCAAACCGGACCGGACAACCACAACGATGAAAGATCGAAGGGAATGATAGTCCATCTAGAGACTAATAATTATTCCAATCATCACAAGGTTGGCACGTCCGATTTTCGGTCAAAACCCACTTTCGAACTCTATAAATGATACAGCGGCGATACATTTACATTTTGTTATCAGTGAGGTAAACCCTCAATTGGGAATTTTTATTATGACCCGAAGGTGGGCATAAAGAGATCGCACTGTCCGTCTGTCTGTCCGTCTGAAATTCCATCACACTTTGCGTTTAGGTTTCGAAAAATGTGGAAAAACACTTTGCGTTTAGGTTTAGAAAAATGTGGAAAAAGGGGCATATGTCATCCTATGGTAAGTCTCATTTGGGAAAAATACTTTTTCCAATCAGGAATGGGGCCCTAATTTTTAACGAAAACAAACACTGTAAACACAAAAGTTCAACATTTGTTCAGATTAATTTCGGCATATATGTAACTATTTAAAGATTTCCTGAAATAAATGTCCAATCGGGACAGGATATTCCCACTGAACATGTGTTTATCACCTGGCGCGATGTGCCCGCACAGTTCTTATGCTAGAAATTTTCATTTTCTGAGAATTGGGAGAAAGTTTACATACTTTTTTGAAATTAAATCAAATAAATAAAAGTGGTGTGTTAACACTAGAGCAGTCATCTGCTTCACTTTGCAATTTATGTCGAAATTTAATAAAGAGGGCCAATAAAATGTATTGAATGTGAATAAATTTAGATTATTTTAGTTGAAGTAAGATTTTTAAATGCAAAATTTATACCTGTTTTTTCCTCATTTTGGTTGTGTTTGTATTTATTTTCAAGCATAGTAATGTTAGTGTAACACAATACTCAGAGCGCATGCGTATTGACATCATAATGAAAGCCTCGTTCTTAATGTAAACAAAGGATCGATACGAGGACTCGCTCGATACGAGGGCACCCAACAATACTTTTCTTATTACTTTACCTAGTCTTTGGAAAATATTGTTTTTAATTGTGTTTTACTTGTCTGTCTTTAGGTTATTAATTATTAATGGAAACAATTTAATTGACCCCTGTGGTATATATAATGTGCATCCTGAGTGAGACACAATATTTTGTAAAAAAAAAGAGTTAAATCTATTAATACATTTTGTTCGAGGTCCACAATTCCAGCCCGTCCTTCAATGGTGGGTTTTTTGTATTGAGCTTCTATGTCTTGAGATTTTTAATGGGAGGAAATCAAAATTTTATAATACATACTTAATTTAAAACAATTGCTCAATTTGAATGCTGTTTTGTTTTTATGCCCCCGGTAGGGTGGTATATAGCAGTTGAACTGTCAGTCTGTCCGTCTGTCTGTCTGTCAGTATGTGCGTCCGTCTGAAAACTTTAACGTTGTTCATACCTTTTGCAATATTGAAGATAGCAACTTGATATTTGGCATGCATGTGTATCTCATAAAGCTGCACATTTTGAGTGGTGAAAGGTCAAAGTCATCCTTCAAGGTCAAAGCTCAAAAAAAAATGTTACATGCATGTGTATCTCATAGAGCTGCACATTTTGAGTGGTAAAAGGTCATGGTCATCCTTCAAGGTCAAAGGTCAATTTATTTATTTTTCAAAGCGGCGCAGTAGGGGAATCGTGTTTCTTACAAACACATCTCTTGTTCAATATTGTTATTACTTAATTTATTAATGGAGAACAATATACATATGGTTGATACATGTGAAGTAGCAAAAACTTATTTAAGTTTATGGAATGCTTATGTTAGAATAAACCAAGACCATAACACACACAAATAATAAAATTGCAGTATATTTTATTTTTATGCCCCCAAAGGTGGGCATATAGTGATCGCACTGTCCGTCCGTCTGTCTGTCCGTCTGAAAATTCCGTCACACTTTGTGTTTAGGTTTCAAAAAATGTGGAAAAACACTTTGCGTTTAGGTTTAGAAAAATGTGGAAAAAGGGGGCATATGTCATCCTATGGTGACAAGCCTTGTTTACAAATTAAATCTACTTTATTATACACAAAATTGGGATGTTCAACAAAAAATTAAGCTTTTCTTTTCTTAGAAAGAAATCATTATTGATGTTTGCTAATACTAAATGATTCTGAAAGTCACACAAATCCATGCTTGCATTACTATAAATTCGATAAAATTTATATTTCCATATGTACATCAGAGAACAGTCTGAATTTGACATGGCACGACACAGCCTGGATCCCAGTATTGAACCCCGGCAACATCCTTGATTACTTCAGTGAGAGAAGCAACCCGTTTTACGACCGACAGTGCAACAATGAGCTCATCAAGATGCAGCGGCTTAGTCAGGACCAGCTGGCGTAAGTGTAGATTTAGGCCTGGTCTCAGTCAGGACCAGCTGGCGTAAGTGTTGATTAAGGCCTGGTATTAGTCAGGACCAGCTGGCGTAAGTGTAGATTTAGGCCTGGTCTCAGTCAGGACCAGCTGGCATAAGTGTAGATTTAGGCCTAGTCTCAGTCAGGACCAGCCGGCGTTAATGTAGATTTAGAACTGGTCTTAGTCAGGATCAGCTGGCGTAAGTGTAGATTTAGGCCTGGTCTCAGTCAGGACCAGCCGGCGTACGTGTAGATTTAGGCCTTGTCTCAGTCAGGACCAGCTGGCATAAGTGTAGATTTAGTACTGGTCTTAGTCAGACAAGCTGGCTGAAGTGTAGATTTAAGCCTGGTCTCAGTCAGGACCAGCTGGCTTAAATGTAGATTTAGGCCTGGTCTCAGTCAGGACCAGCCGGCGTAAGTGTAGATTTAGGCCTGGTCTCAGTCATGACCAGCTGGCGCAAGTGTAGATTTAGGCATGGTCTCAGTCAGGACCTGCTTGCGTAAGTGTAGATTTAGTACTGGTCTTTGTCAGGACCAGCTGGCGTAAGTGTAGATTTAGTACTGGTTTTAGTCAGGACCAGCTGGCGTAAGTGTCGATTTAGGCCTGGTCTCAGTCAGGACCAGCTGGCATAAGTGTAGATTTAGTACTGGTCTTAGTCAGGACAAGCTGGCTTAAGTGTAGATTAAGGCCTGGTCTCAGTCAGGACCAGCTGGCTTAAGTGTAGATTTAGGCCTGGTCTCAGTCAGGACCAGCTGGCGTATGTGTAGATTTAGGCCTGGTCTCAATCAGGACCAGCTGGCGTAAGTGTAGATTTAGGCATGGTCTCAGTCAGGACCTGCTGGCGTAAGTGTAGATTTAGTACTGGTCCTAGTCAGGACCAGCTGGCGTAAGTGTAGATTTAGTCTGGTCTTAGTCAGGACCAGCTGGCGTAAGTAAAGATTTAGGCATGGTCTCAGTCAGGACCAGCTGGCATAAGTATAGATTTAGGCCTGGTCTCAGTCAGGACCAGCTGGCATAAGTATAGATTTAGGCCTGGTCTCAGTCAGGACCAGCTGGCATAAGTATAGATTTAGGCCTGGTCTCAGTCAGGACCAGCTGGCATAAGTATAGATTTAGGCCTGGTCTCAGTCAGGACCAGCTGGCATAAGTATAGATTTAGGCCTGGTCTCAGTCAGGACCAGCTGGCATAAGTATAGATTTAGGCCTGGTCTCAGTCAGGACCAGCTTGTTTAAGTGTAGATTTAGGCCTGGTCTCAGTCAGGACCAGCTGGTGTAAGTATAGATTTAGGCCTGGTCTCAGTCAGGACCAGCTTGTTTAAGTGTATATTTATGCCTGGTCTCAGTCAGGACCAGCTGGTTTACGTGTAGATTTAGTACTGGTCTTAGTCAGGACCAGCTGGCGTAAGTGTATATTTAGGCCTGGTCTCAGTCATGACCAGCTGGCGTAAGTGTAGATTTAGGCCTGGTCTTAGTCAGGTTCAGCTGGCGTAAGTGTAGATTTAGAACTGGTCTCAGTCATGACCAGCTGGCGTAAATGTAGATTTAGGCCTGGTCTCAGTCATGACCAGCTGGCGTAAGTGTAGATTAAGGCCTGGTCTTAGTCAGGACCAGCTGGCATTAGTGTAAATTTAGGCCTGGTCTCAGTCAGGACCAGCTGGCGTAAGTGTAGATTTAGTACTGGTCTCAGTCAGGACCAGCTTGCGTAAGTGTAGATTTAGGCCTGGCCTCAGTCAGGACCAGCTGGCTTTAGTGTAAATTTAGGCCTGGTCTCAGTCAGGACCAGCTGGCATAAGTGTAGATTTAGTACTGATCTCAGTCAGGACGAACTGGCGTAGGTGTAGATTTAGTCCTGGTCTTATTCAGGACCAGCTGGTGTAAGTGTTGATTTAGGCCTGGTCTCAGTCAGGACCAAATGGCGTAAGTGTAGATTTAGGCCTGGTCTTAGTCAGGACCAGCTTGCGTAAGTGTAGATTTAGGCCTGGTCTCAGTCAAGACCAGCTGATATAAGTGTAGATTTAGGCGTGGTCTTAGTCAGGACCAGCTGTCGTTAGTGTCGATTTAGGCCTGGTCTCAGTCAGGACCAGCTGGCGTAAGTGTAGATTTAGGCCTGGTCTCAGTCAGGACCAGCTGGATTAGTGTAGATTTAGTACTGGTCAGTCAGGATTAGCTGGCATAAGTGTAGATCTAGGCCTGGTCTTAGTCAGGACCAGCTGACGTAAGTGTTGATTTAGGCCTGGTCTTAGTGAGGACCAGCTGGCGTAAGTGTAGATTTAGGCCTGGTCTTAGTGAGGACCAGCTGGCGTAAGTGTAGATTTAGGCCTGGGCAAGTCTTTCAAAAACATTGTAGTCCCGCCATGCAACAGTTTATAAGAATTTAAAAAAAGCATGATGATTCAAAATTATCATTAATTTTTAACTGCGTCATGTAAGCAACGCTATACTGGTATTTGATTTTATTTTGTTATAAGTAAGTATAAGAAACCATTTTTGATTTTTTTAATGTACTTTATTTTAGGCTTCTTTCTGGTAAACCTTTCGCTTAGCAACAAAGTTTTAATTACAGTTGAAGTTGCCTGTCTAGTCAACTTACAATTGAAAGTCAGTTTATATCCTTAAAGTTTCGCCTCTTTGATCTTTTGGTACAAAATTTGGTGTAATGCGGGAATTGTACATCTTTTAAATGTACTGTACAAAGAGCCTTAACTCATTTTAAGGACCTCAGATTCAGAAACATAAACTACTGGATTAAGGTCAATTTACGCTATATAAACATTAACCCAGTTTTGTTGAGAAATTAAAGGAAGCACAATGACGATTTACAACAAAACCATACTTTTTTTATTATTTTGTAACCCGTATTGCATGTGCGCTTTTTAATATAGCCCAGCCATGGCCAAATTGAGCCAAACTATAATTTCAATGAGGCAAGTCTGTTTATGGTTAAGTATAACACTGCATAATGTAACTTTATAGATGAACTTGTATTGTGTTCATTGAGGTTCTTTTTGTTTTTTAACACACAGTTGTAATGAGTGTGATGGACTTTTTTGCCATTTTTACATGTTTATATAAAAAAAAGAAGCACCGAAAATACAATGTAGCCTAGAAATATTAAAATAATCCCCTTTATTAACTTTGTTATTATTACCGCATCAGTGAACTTGTCCAGCTTTCATCAGCCCTGCTTATTATGCCCCCAAAGGTGGGCATATAGTGATTGCACTGTCCGTCTGAAATTCCGTCACACTTTGCGTTTAGGTTTTGAAAAATGTGGAAAAAACACTTTGCGTTTAGGTTTACATAAATGTGGAAAAAGAGGGCATATGTCATCCTATGGTGACAGCTCTTGGTTTTATGCCCCCGAAGGTGGGCGTATAGTGATCGCAATGTCCGTCTGTCTGTCTGTCCGTACGTCTGTCTGTCCTTCTGAAATTCCATCACACTTTGCGTTTAGGTTTCGAAAAATTGTCATAACTTTTGCAATATTGATCATAGCAACTTGATTTTTGGCATGCATGTGTATCTCATGGAGCTGTACATTTTGAGTGGTGAAAGGTCAAGGTCATCCTTCAAGGTAAAAAAAAATAAAATCAAAGCGGCGCAGTAGGGGGCATTGTGTTTCTGACAAACACATCTCTTGTTATTTTTATTCTGATCTTTCAGTTTGTCCTTTCTTATTTCACATATCTTCTTTAAAACAAAACCATTTGAACTACAGTTTTGTTCATACTTATTTTTTCAGCACCATGACTGGTGTAGAGTATGTGCTGTTACATGTGCAGGAACCTATCCTTTACATCATCCGAAAGCAGTTCAGGCACTCTCCTACACAGGGTAGGTGTTACACATTTATCTGATGGCTGTTCCTATGGTAGACTAAGATTGATCAATAAGAGGCTATTACATCAATAAAAGCTTTTATTATCATTTCCATTCCACCAGCATGCCGGAAGGCATATATTGATTTGTTGTTTGATAGTCCAATCAGCATAAAGCTATCAAAACATTTGTTCTAATGATATGTCAGCTGCGTTCAAAAATGATTCTAGGTAAAAAGCAAGATCAGAAGACACATTAATTATACATACATCACAAAAGCTGCTTAAATTTGTATATGTACTTAGGTTCCCAGGTGCGTGACCTACAACCTTTGGCTGTCTTGTTCCTGTATTTCAGATGTTGGCTGTACAAACTTGTGTGAGGAGTAGTCTTGAAAGTTTGTTAACGGCCATTCTCCCATGCCGCTGATCGTTAGTATGTGTACTGAGTACTGGTTGAGAACTTAAAATGGCAAAGCAAGAAAGGATAGGTTTAGTATGAGTAGGTTAACAAACTGCTGTTAGCACTAAATAACTGAAATATTGTAAACAGTACAGAAACATTTGAACAGACAAATCCAACAAACTAACAGATCTCATATTGAGTGACTGGTTACTATTCCAGTGGTCCCCCAGACGGATTACTACATCATAGCAGGAGTGGTCCATCAGGCGCCTGACCTCTGTACCTTCGTCAACTCTAGAATGGTAGGTAAAATATGTGAACTCTAGACTGGTATATGAAATATATGAACTCTAGACTGGTATATGAAATATGTGAACTCTAGACTGGTATATGAAATATGTGAACTTTAGACTGGTATATGAAATATGTGAATTCTAGACTGGTATATAAAATATGTGAACTCTAGACTTTATATGACATATGTGAACTCTATACTGGTATATGACATATGTGAACACTAGACTGGTATATGAAATATGTGAACTCTAGACTGGTATATGAAATATGTGAACTCTAGACTGGTATATGAAATACGGGAATTTTGCATTTAACGCAGAAAGGTTCTATCTGTTTACTAATTATATACAAGCAAAGATTGCCAATAAATTTGTTTATTGTAATCATAGTTATATTTGTCAGAAGGTTTACTGTATATACTTTTAGTAATAATTCGCATTTATGTGTAAGCAAATTAAATTTTCTAAATGAATGCCATGTTATTTTCTTATCTGTTATTATACTGAAATTTTGTATCAATGTTTTATTACAGACGAACACAATATTCAACCTCCAGTCTGCATTCGAAGAAGGTAAGAACAGCATGTATTGGCAGCTTGCTGATAACAAAATTTATTAAATTAAATTATTTTGGACTAATTGACCTTGCACTTGTGGTCTCTTGAAGAATGATGTAACATTTAAATAATTTGCTATAGTTTTTTGGCTTGCATTTTGCATGCTTTACCAAAACTTTTTTTTTCTAGAAACTAATATATATGAATAAATCATGATTTATTCCCGATATTTAACACAATCTTACACAACACTCATTTATAAATACATTTTTTTTCTGCTTGTTTATAAATACATAAGTTCCTCAATGTTGGTATTAATGCGATAACACGCTCATTGACCGGTTGTTTATTTACTATGCCATGTCAGTGGTTGGGTGTGAAACTTGTTGTATTTTCTTTATATATTTATATAAAATACTATTTTTTTATTTGCATTAATTTACCTCTATTAAATTGATACTAGTTTCTAGTGGTAAATATGGCAGGTATTATAATATGAGCCTCGTTCCGGGAAAACCGGGGAGTAATGCAGTGGACTGCACAGGCTAATCAAAGGATGACATTTTACGCACAAGAAAGGCATGCTCTGTCTTATCACGAACAAAACTTTCCACCTAAACTGTATATGCTAAGGAAACTTCCTTTACACGAAAAATGCAATAAAAGTGGAAAGTGTCAGCCCTGATAAGCCTGTCCGGACTGCACAGGCTAATTTTGGGCGACACTTTACACACATGCATTAAGCCCAGTTTTCCCGTAGCGCTGCTCATGTGATGCTGTTGTTTTGCAGCCAAGTCATTCTCCAGGTACCAATCTTCCGAAGGTTACTGGTGGGAGTTCAATCAACAGGAACAGTCAGGTATGGAGAGACACTTTGTAGTCTAACCTCAATAACACATTTGTTCAAAACATTCACCATCAATAATTACCATGGCTAATTTTCTTGATAATTCCGCTTTGAATTAATCACTTTTCAAAATCTTCACAAAGTATTATAAAGTTCTGCAAAGCCTTCAAAGTGATGTTTATGTAAGTAAAGAAAGAGACATTTTAGCTGTGTTTATTTTAACCAGTGGTTAAATTATTATTTTAACTG
The DNA here is from genome assembly GCA_007657795.1 of Dreissena rostriformis. Taxonomy (NCBI): domain Eukaryota; kingdom Metazoa; phylum Mollusca; class Bivalvia; order Myida; family Dreissenidae; genus Dreissena; species Dreissena rostriformis. The sequence continues at coordinate 37,114 of VMBQ01005883.1, read as the reverse complement.
TCCCTGTGTCAATGATTGGGATGTTTACACCATGGGTTATGCAGGAACGTCTTGGATTTATAAGGCTATAGAATTCCTTATATTGTTCTGACTAACTGAATACCTTTACGGTCATGGTATTTAGGTATGGTGAAAGATTAAAAAAGAATAATGTCCAACGAGGCTGACATCTTTCTCTGGGTGCAATATTTAGTATACACTTCAAATACAGGCCACTATGACCTTAGAAAAAAATAGTCTTAAAAATGATGAGAAAACATGCATTGGTTTGATTTGAGTTCATTGGTCTACATTATATATCATCAGTATGAATTGTTGGCCAAATATTGTACACACATATAAGAAGAGGTTTCGTATTGTTGGCTATAATTGTATATGCACATGTTTTATTTCCTGTACCTTCTTAATGTTGCATAATGAAGGGAAATATCTGCACAATATTCTAGAAATAATGTCCCAGGTGCTGGGCAAATGAAGGCGTATGGAAGGGCTTGTAGATTGACCCGTTTCTTGATATTATAAGTTGGTTAATCCTAAGTTTACATTTATTGTCTTTTAATCCTCCATGGAATATTTTCAAAAATACATTGCATGTCTGTGCAACAGTGAGGAACAGCAGTAAGGAGCCATGCCCAGCTGACTCATTTAGTGCTGCAAGTTTTACTCCATTTCAAGTGAAGATTATTCTATGTTGGATAATTTCAGACAAAGTGAAGGCAAGAAGAAGCGGAAGGAGGAGCCAGGCTCGTTATTTCAGCGACAGAGGGTGGACCTGCTACTGGGAGAATTGGCCAAGAAGTTCCCGCCGAAATTTGTGGCACCCAGCCAGCCTGAGGCAAAAACAGTTGTGGCCGGTAATACAAACTGTGCTGTTATGTAAAGCAACAATTGAGCCTCGCTCTGGGTTTAATACAGGTGGGTAAAGTGTCGTCCCAGATTAGCCTGTGCAGTCTGCACAGGCTTATCAGGGACGACACTTTCCGCTTTAATGGTATTTTTCATTTAAAGTAAGTCTCTTCTTAATGAAGATCCAGTTAGGTGGAAAGTGTCGTCTCTGCTAAGCCTTTGCTGACTGCACAGGCGTATCCGGGACAACACTCTGCGCACATGCATTAAGCCCTGTTTTCTCAGAGCGAGGCTCGATATAATTGCAATTCAGTGAATTCACCGGTTGTGAATTGTCAATCGAGGATTAAGCTGAGCGATAATCAGTTTGTTTTTTTAGGGGAAATAAATAGAATATGGTTGCATGATCCAATCAATTTTCTTAAATTATTGGACAAACAACTTTAGACAAACAAAAGAGGTAGAGCAAAGAAGAATTATAATTGTTGGGAACAATTGCTTATTAATCAATAAATTGAATATCTTGAGAAACCAATTTAATTTTCACTTAACAATTGTATTGCATTTGTGTTTGGGGGGTACAGTAGACAGCTTTTGAATAAGAAATCAGTCAAATATTTTGAGAAATTAGAATAATGACAGTGTTGTTTTTAATTCAGTTGCAATATTTGGCTAAAATTACTTAGTAAAGCATTAAAGAAAATATTGACTAGGCAAATATATTATAATAAGAATGTTAATAATTGTAAACAAAAGATGCTGTCAAGAAAGCAAGTGAACATATTTATAATCCATCTTCGATGTGGGTTTGGCTTCATTCACAATCATACATTTGACGTATGTTCTAATGTAAAAATCTATAGATTAAGTGACAATTTTCTGAATTATATGTAGGTATTTATCAGATGTATTTCCAATGTTTTGCTCTGGATGAACACTATAAAATATGTTCGGAAATGTGCCAGTAGGATAAAACTCTATAGAGATTTCCTATCTTTATTTTTTGAGCCTTATTCTGGGAAAACTGACCTTAATGCAAGTGTGTAAATTGTCATCCCAGATTAGTCTGTGTACACTGTACAATTCTTACAGTTGATGACCACGTGAAAGTGGAACCAAAGGTTGAAGTCAAGCAGGAAAAAATTTCCCAAGACAAACAAACAGAGAGTGCAGGCAAACCACCTCCTGACAAGAAACCGAAACGTTCTAGATGATAAGAGCAGAGCAAGAAAGACAATAGTGGCTTAGTAGTTGAATATGAACATGCATAGAGAACATGCATAGAGACATATATGTGACAGTTTCTCAGTTAGATATGTACAGAGTTTTATTTCTGTTTTCATTTTGCATAATGAAATGGTGAATCTAGAGCATTGGGTAAGAGCTTGTTTGACAAAAGCTTGTATTTAAGCTGAACAGTAATAAAGATCGTAAGAACTGATGGCATTTCGATTGTGTTCACGTCTATTTATTCTTCTAACCTTCTGTGCTTTATGTTGGTGACAACTATAATGTACCCCTGTTCAGAGCTTCAGGTAAGGCTTTATACTAAAGGGTACTTTATCCCCTGAACTTTTTGTCAAATGGTATTTTACTTCCTGACCATCAGCTTAATAAGGTATTGGAGATTTGTAAAGGGCATTTTATGAGCCACTGTAAAAAATGGGCTTAAAACTGTATTTTTATCCGATGCTTTAAAGTTCAAAGAACCAGTATGTAAATGTTATTATCATGAAAAACAAGTACAAGTAGTGTTAAAGCTATTAGAGGAAAATTATTTTGAGCATTGGTTGTTTTTTCTCAAAATTACATTTTGTCAAGATTCAATGTTAAAGTGAAACCCATAAGTAGTTTTTTAAGGGTTCTAGTACCCCCTTCTTACTATTTCTAAACGATATTTGCTAAATTCAGTAGGGAATTTAGAGTAAATACCCCTCTTAACTTGAGCTCTACTTCTTGTCATAGCATATTTTTACATTAATGTAACAAGATCTGATTCGTGTTGAACCGTGAATAAACAACTGAAAGAAACATGCTCTTTTATTGCTTTATTACTACCTGTTATGATTGATATTTGTTTACTGTTTTGAACAGATAAATGGCATTTATACCCGGTAATCTAGTGGTACTGGTAACCAAATGAGCCTCATTCTGGGAAAACTGGGCTTAATGTATGTGCGTAAAGCGTCGCCCAAGATTAGCCTATACAGTCTGTACAGTCTTATCTGGGAAGACTCTTTCCGATTGTATGCATTTTTTCGTTGAAAGAAAGTCTCTTCTAAATGAAAATCCAGTCAAGGTGGAAAATGTTGTGTGATACTTGCATTAAGTCCAGTTTTCCCAGGAGGAGACTCGAATGATTGTTATAAAATTGTTCAAATAATTATAAATATTTTGTAATTAACACATATTTTTTATAGAAAACAAGATTGGTCATGAAGTGACAAGTACAGATGCTTAACATAAAAGTTATTATTATCATTCACTTTCTCAACGGACTAGATAACAAATAGATGTTACTTTTGTCAGCCACAGCCCCTTTCTTATTGAGGTACAGTGCAGTGCACACAAACCTTTTTTTCTGAACCTCATCCTTTCGGAGTGATTGCCGGCTTTCTTTTTTTTTGATACATCATTCTTGATCTGAGTGTACTTCTATGGCATCTTGTGGTGTACTTTGCAACCTAATTGCCAATATTTCACCAAATCTATCTGTCTAGTGACACATTTGACTTGCTAGTGATCTAGTTAAATATTATAGAACGTGCCTTATGCGAAAATAGTTTGCATGCCTCATTCTGCCAGTAGAGCTCCAGGTCAGCCTATTTTCCATTGAGCCTCACTCTGGAAAAACTGAGCTTAATACATGTGCGCAAAGTGTCGTTCCAGATAAGCCTGTGCAGTAAACATATGCTAATCAGCAATGTTTTCCACTTTTATGGCATTTTTTTGTTTTCAGGAAGTCTCTTTTAAACCAAAATCTAATTAAGGTGTATGTTGCCTCCCTGATAAGCCTGTGGCTAATCTGGGACAGTACTTTAACCACATCCATTTAACCCAGTCTTCCTAGAGTAAGGCTTTTTTAAATTGTGTGTAATGACATTAAAGCGATCACTAGTTCACGAATTATTGGCATCAATTATCACGATGAACTGTGCCGTTTACCAATGAAATACAATATGGATGAAAAAAAGATAATTTTAAGTTAACGGTAAGAATTTAGTTACCAGTTATCTGTTTCTAGAATTTTTTCAAGCAAGACAAGGCATGTGTCTGTAGAACATGGATGACCTAACATTATGCTTGTGGAAAGCTTGATAATGCAGTAACAATGGTCGAGTTTAGGTGCATCTGTAATTGTTTTGCTGAAAAAGGAACATAAATCCAGACATATCAAAACATTACAACCAAATTAGTTAGTTAAAATTAATTAGTGCACACGTTCACATGCTGGTAAATATTTTTTTCAATTTCATCTCTGTTGCAGCAATACTTTTGAGTTCAGTGTACACACAAACATTAAAGAACAGCCAAGAGCAACTATATACTCTCCTGGCAGAGGGGGCAAACGCATGTATTGCCATGGTTTGCACTCCTTTTGTGTAATGATTTATAATGGTCTTAACAAAAGATGCTTGCTTTGTCTTTATTTATTCAGAAATCTATTTACACAATCATCAATAAGCACAATGCCTTTCAGAAAAACACATTTAGGGCATTTTTAATATTATGCATGTTGGTTGTCAGTATGTTTAAAAAAGTGCAAGACAGTCTCTTGTTCATATTAATAACATAAACTTCTGATAAAAATAACTATAACAGTGCACAAACATTGTAAATGTGCGAGTTAGATTCATAAATTCCCAATCTTCTTAAGGACACCAAAATAAACCCTGTTTACTTTTTTTATTTTCCCATGCGTTTTATAAACAGTAAATTCATACAGAATCCATGCAAAAATGTCTCACTACTCTTATAAATCACTTAAAGATGTACAAATACACATGTATTGCAAATAATAACTTGATATCTATCCATTCCTTAAACACAAGATACAGTCAAAATTCTGCACAAAAACATGATTATACAAACTGAAATGTTACCCAAAGCCAGCCATAGTGTTTCACCTCCCTGTGATTCTGACAGTTGCAAGGGAAGAGGATGGTCTAGGCTGGGGGCCCTTTTGGTTTGACCTGTGGCGCGGGGCAGAATTGGCCCCTTGCTGTTGCTGTGATCCACTATACTGCCCTTGGGCTCCAAACTGCTGTTGCTGACTCCCCGGGGAGGGGGTGGGCTGCTGATAGTTCTGGTAGCCCCCAGGAAACTGGGAGTAAGTCATGCCTTGAAACTGCTGAGCCTGTGCACCAGCCTGTTGCGACTGTTGCTGTTGGAACCCTTGTCTGTTTGCATTAGTGGCTGGTCCTGGGGCAATTGCACCTATTGGTAAATGCCATTTCTCTTGCATTGTGACGCGAAAATACCGAAATAGTATAATGTCCATGATAGAAGGGAAACCGTTAATTATCTAGCCACACATGTGTGACGTACGCGGTCAGTCTGTTTGGAAATCTATCGTGCAAGTCAGAATAAGCTACCGACATTTGTCATAAATAACACAGTGTGACTAAACTTTTCTATCGGATAGTATCGTTGATGTTCCATTTACAAGACACAATGAGATTTTTTAATACCCGCGTCATGCAAAAATGGGACTTATGCAATAAGCTGCCAACGAAGCTCCAGTCCAGCCTGCGTATCCGCGCAGTCTTGCCAGGATATGCATACTGAGGAGGATACTCTGGTGATACCACAAAACCTTGCGTGTTTTTATAGCGGAAAGCGTAGCCACTGAAAAGACTTGAGCGACACTGGCCGCATATGCCATAAGACCAATGTTCGCATGACGCGGATGTTTTAGTGTTATTTGAATGTGTGGAAAGAAAACGCGTCTTAATAAAAAATAATGTTCCGATGACAAAAAAAAATAAATTCATAATAAGCCACGTGAGGACACATATAATGTGATCACGTGTAGTTAAATTTGTATCTACGAACGCAAGTATGTGGTTTAAAATATGTGCACTTCATGACAAATATTTAATGCGGTGGATATGTTACTTTTAAGTGAAAAAAAGAAAACAATAATATTGAAACATTTGTTGTTCATTTAATAAATTAGAAAAGTAATTTTGCGACCTTTAGTTCAAAGTCAGGATCTACGCCGAATATTTTTTTAAAGATATTTCTTGTTTCAATTTCACGGAATTCAAAATATGTTCATTCACTGTCCCTACGTTAAGTTTCTGTGCACAGTCGTGTCTGTATCCACAACGGTCAGTACATAACTTTTTAACTCAATTCAAATCGTCATCACCGTTCAAAGTCAAATCCAAACTTTCACGCCCTTCATGACTCTCGTCATCACCTTCTTCGTTGACTACGGCAAGACACTTAATCTCGAACCCGCCCTTCGATTATTTTACCGATACCGTCTGCACTCGCATCAATTTTAGCTATTCTTCGTCTGCTTACAACTCAATCTCTTGCGAAGCAAATGGCGTAGTAAAAGGAGTCTTCCCAAAATGTTGAGAGAGTAAACTCTCCTTTTCCTATATTAAAACAAACGTCAATTTGAGTCTTAAATTTAATACATGTAAGCACGTATGTCACACAACGGAATTGCGCAATTTACTTCTGGAAATTCTATTACAAAAAAAACTAAAATTAATAAGCTGACTTACTACCCAGTTAACCAATTCGTTGCTTATCAAGAATATTATTGTTAAGTTTGATTAGTTAACCCCACTTAAAAAAGAAAATAATAATTAATTAAACATGATGCACTTTGCTTATAGTTGATCAAGAAGCGCTGACATTTGCGTTGAATTACATGGGCTTAATTACACGTGAAAAAACAACATTTAATGCTAGTTAAATAATAAATAATGCTTTGCATGTAAAAAGATAAAATTAACAAATAATAAAATCATTCCGAATATGGGAATAGAACTTTAGACAACCGATTACGAAGCGCGCAATGTATCCATTACACCACGCACTCATCTGTTCTGACGTGAAGTAAATTGTGTCAATATATAGTCACAATAATTATCAAACTACTTGAATGACTCGACAAATGTTGAATGTCAAAAACTCCAACATTATTTTCATTTTTAACTCAACGGTACGTACAAAAACTATTCTTTGCTTTTTTAAGCAACAATAGTACTTTAATAACAATAAACATGCTTGTTAAACTACATACGTGTGCGTAAAGGGTCAGTATGGGATCTTAAACTTAGAGGAATACTATTTAAAGCAAATATTTATTTGACATGTACATAATTAATGTTCATGTACTTACTCATTACATAACAATCATGGATTTCGATTTGGATACCGTACAGTTTGGTAAACATTACTCAGTAGTGAACAGCTGGCTATTAAACAAAACAGCGACAATTTTTTTTACTTTCAGTTTCACTTCACAGACGGTTCAAGTTATAAAAGTTATGGAAATTAACACAATTCAAACAGAAACTTTTATCAAACTGATAAAATGAACAAACAAATACTTCCCTTCATTTCTTCATCCATCATGTAATTTCGAAATTCCCAACTTTGCCGTACATAACTAATTTTCACCAAACACGAAAATACTTCCCGGATTAAACAATGACGTACATTTAAGCGGGTTTTCCCAACAACGTTTATCAATGTCATTAAGGCAGGTTTTGCCGGGACGACACTTTCCGCCTAAACTGCATTTTGCTACGCAGAGACATCATTTAAACGAACAATTCCATAAAAGCGGAAATTGTCGACCCTAATTAGCCTGTGCGGAATGCACAGGCTAATCTGGGATGACAATTTACGCACAAACATTATGCCCAGTTTTCTCAGAAACGACACCAATAACTTTTGATTTAATGTATCAATATCATACTCTCAAATCCAAAAACAAATATTCCTATATCCATTAATCGTATGTGCATACATATGGCAGCTTTGCGACAAGTAAAGAGATGCATTTTCGAGCAGACGACACGAGTATTCGTCGAAAACTGGAGAAAAATATATGGACTGCGTATGATTTGTATAGGTCCATTATCTGATGGCATAGCATTGTTAGTGCGAATTGATTTCTTTTAACGATTACCTTTTTCAAACAGATCGATTAAGGCTATAGAGACCCAATATGGCGATACATACGAAAACCAATGACACATACTTGTTAGTGGGTACATGTCGATGTTACTCAGAGTTATCATAGTTTCTGTTTGTATAATATCGGCTTATAAAACTATCCTTATTGTAATATGTTAACATATGGTAAGAGAAAATGTACACGTATTAATCTCTTCGATATCTGTAGTTGATCATTTTTTAAAGATGTACTACTTTTGATTAAATTCTAATACATTTGATAGTGGGCGTATATCTATTGTCGGAGCACGTTAAACATATGCTCGTTATCTCTTTGAATTGAATCTTCCAATGCCCTGGTATGTATTTGTTGGATTTATATAACAATTTAAAATTATAATTTGATATTACTAAAAGGATTTCGCTAACGCGCACTGCCTTAATTGTGTAATGTACGAATGTAAAAGTCCTAATCATTGTGTTTTTTCGATGTCTGCAATGTTTAAATATTGAACCAAACATGTGTGATTAATTTATTCTCAGCAGTAAGTGCACACCATGTAAAATAATTAAGGATTCTCAGACATTCCAAGTTGCAAACTCTCAAGTTATTTTTTATATCGGGCAGTGCACGTGCTAACATAAAAATAAGATACACGTTGAGGTTTATATAAGCACAGCTGTTGCAAGTATGAATGTTAACTATACCGGGTAAGGTTTCCGATTTGTATGTTATGCATTACATATACATATGACTCATAATACCTTTAAATAAAAGCACACCGGACACAGCTATTTAATTACGAGTATAATTTCCGTATACATTTATGCGTACGTGACATCGTTATGGCTAATGTATTGACTTATTTGGTAGTTGTGTCTATCCTCTATGGTGAGTTTATTTACTTTATATATTCTATTTAAAAAATCTATACGTATTACTGTAAATGGCAGTTGGGACATAAATATGTTTTATATCATTGTAGGTCGTATATGTTTTTACTTTTTACAAAATATTTAAGCAAATAAGAAGCAAATGGCACTGACATCATATTGAGCCGTCATGTACGAGTTTGCTTGAATTTTGAATAGTACCAACAGGAAAATACCTAACTCGCGGGTTATTATTTCCTCTCCAGTGACTAGGAGTATATGGATTCATGATGTATCATTTCTTGAGACAGGTTCTTAGTCCAATGCGCAACATACTGTTTGTGATAATTTCATGTGTATGTTTATGCAGTTGACTTGAGAAACGTATATTTTGTTTGATTTTTACGATATGAAGTGTGTGTGTCATTGACTTTTGAAGGTGTGACAGGGCTATATTACATTTCATTGCATGTACGCCTAGATGTTTGTTTCATTACAGGATTTGCCGGCGCGGTACAGAACATTACATGCACAACTTATGAACTGAAGGACAAATGCGACGACAACTGCTGCTGGGAGGAAGTAGACCGATATATCTACTGCTGTATTAAAGACACCGTGTATGTATGATATGCAGTAAAGAAATGTCACTTAAGAATAGGACAAATGTAGCTTTAGAACAAGATTAGGAAAACTGTTAATGGATTATAGCTCTTTAATTCAAAAGGGAACTGTTCACAAATGTTCGTGTTTTGTACGTCTATATTATGGTAACAATCGATAAGGCTGGTGTATGAGTGTTCAGGTGAGGGGGCGGGTAATCTTCCCCCGAAGCTAACCCTAACATGTCCAACAAGAATGTATTTTAAAATATATTGGCGGACGTGTTTTAGCGTAATAAGATGAACTGCAAACATGTACATGCATTAGTGTTATTATTAAGGCCGTCTTCTTAGCTATACACATATGTTCCCAATTACCAAAGAACAGCGTTAGACTCGCTTGAAAGTGTAACACATTCTTGATAATGGTATATGCATTTTAGTTTAGTTTAAACCTATTAATTTTAGCTCGATTGCATAGAAAGCCTTAGGCTTATATAAACGCTCTCGAGTCCGTTTCCTGGGACTAGAACCAGTCCTTGATGTCTTTCGGGGAGATCGAAGGAATGCTTCCAGTGGGTTTCGAACCCGTGACCTCCCGATCGCTAGGCGGACACCATATCCACTACGCCACGGCGATCTCGCATATATATATATATATATGCATTTTCATGAATTTTCCATTGATGAATTCATATTGCTAACGTATGTGATACTCATTTGTGCTAATTAGCTCTTTATACAATTGAAAACTTATTTATATGTTGTTTATTACGCAATGTTTTAATATTGACATTTTGCTAAAAGATACCGTAGGGCTTGATTGGTCACATGCCACAAATATACGACTTTTCAGTGATGATAAGAATATTCTCGTGTTTATGCACGTGTAGTTTCAGTTCGTTAATAGTTTAGATAAATACCATGTTTGCTTGAAACCTTGCACTGGTACTAGTAATAAAGTTGGATTTAAAGTAAAAAGGAACCTTCAATATTCACCGAAATATGTTATCAGCAACAAGTGCCTTTAAAAGAATTTCTCTTTCATTTGATACACTGTTTACAATGAGTTAAGACAATATCATCATATTACTACAAGAGAGTGTTTGCATATATAACATGCGCTTGTGTGAAACTTATGTCTCTCATTTAAATACGATATGATATATGATACAATATCCAACTTGCTTTTGTTATTTGATGTCATGTAATGTATTAGACATTGTTCAAATGTAAAGTGAACACTATGGGTTCATGTTAGGAATAGCTTAATAGTGTACAATCAAACACAGTTGCCTCCTTTTATATTTCAATGAGCATATCAAATTTATTTAACATAAGTTAAAAACGATGCATTTAGTTGTCATGTGTTAACATTTATATTTATCTAGTAGCAATATTATATATTAATGCGAAAATGGGTCTTTTGCCATATTCAATCGCGTAGTCTGGTCTGGAGCTACGCTGTCCACTTTAACATCACGCAAGGTTTCGTATTATCATTAACAGAGATGGTATCTCCTGACCAGACTGTTTTATGGAATTTTTCTCAAGCGTCTAAATGAACATCCATATTAGGCGTAAAGTATCATCCCTGGTTAGACTGTGCGGTCTGCACAGGCGAATATGGGACGACACTTTACGCACATGCATTCAGTCCAGTTTTCCCAGTACGAACCTCATTTTTATTAGCACTGAGACCGAGGCGGTGGCCTACACGGGGGTGGCAGTGGTCAGCTTCGTCTTCCTCGTCCTGCTCCTGACCACTGTCGTCTACTTCACCTGCTGGAATAGGCTCACATCTAAACCTCTCGATGACGGTATGGTACCCTTTTGCATATATTTATCTGTGTTTGTAGGACGATAAGTATATATGAATCTCGCTTTTGGAAAAACGGGTTAAATGCTTGTGTTTAAAGTGTCATCCAAGATTAGCATCTCTTTTCTTCGCCAAAATACAGTTTAGGCGGAACGTTCCGTCCCAGATTAGCCTGTGCTCTTTTTTTCCAGAGCTAAGCTAATATGTTTTACTTACATGGGTTGAAAAGGAAAACAATCACTTCTTAACGTTTTTTAGCAAGGTTAGAAATTCAACGCGTGATGCAAAGTAAACTATGCAATGTTTGAATTAACTTCGATACCTCTGGCATTACTTATCATACGTCAGTGGCTTATTAATAACATAATAAAAACGTTGTTTTTGCGTTTTAACAATTATAATTCTACTTGATTGTTTTTCTCAAGTATGCAATATCCAAAGTCACATAATCAAGGCTCTTAACTCTTGTTTATTCTTTTATCGCCAAAACTTGATCCTATTTTAAACATATAAGGTTTCTGTTGGGTGCGCTTGCATTGTAAATTATTGACCGTAAACATGATATTATGATTTTGATGGCTTTAGAACCTAGATTTATTTTATGCTTTCCTGTGGTTTATAGATAAATATCTGTGAATTAAAACTGATAATTCACTGTTCAAACAGTGAAAATAAACATTGAAAATTATCGATAATTATCTTTATTTTACCGGAACATTTTTTGGCAAAATACTAAGATAATCATTTGTAAGCATAAAATTAAATGAAAATGTGTTAGGTACGGTAGAATAACGATTTTTATTCACGCGAGATCAGAGAACAAATATTTTTGCTATGATCACTCGTGAATCAAAATCGATCTGCCACCAGATATAACAAATATCCTCTATAAACAATGCAATATTCATAATTGCATATTAAATGAATTCCAATATTGTCTTTTACTAGGTATTTATCCGATGAAGATGTTTCACCCGACATGTGGGGTCGTTCTTAAACCACATTTGCGACCCCAAGCCCGATACACAAGAGACTACGACGAAGTCAACATGCACTCGCAATCGGAGGCTGGTGCGACCGGATATACTGCACCAAGGAGTATGGCGGAAGTGAATATGGGATAAATTGCGTTGACAAAAATACCAGACGAGGAGTTGGGCAATTTATCGATTTAAACAATAAGTGTGTTGTTTCACAAACTATCAACGTTAAGAAGCATTTAAAAACGGAAACCACGAAAGCAGATACGGCGAATTTTCGAATAGCTGGAGGATTTCATATCATAAAAGTAGATAACACAAGTAGCCTTATGTAGTTGATTAATCGCATTGACGAATGAGAGAATATCATGATTTATACCAGGTTCCTCGCTCTTGGAAAACGAGGCTTAATTCATGCGCGTAAACTTTCGTCCCAGATAAGCCTGCGTTGTCCGCACAGGCTAATCAGGCACGACACTTTTCACTGTTATGGTATTTTCCGTTGAAAGAAAGTCTCTTATCGAAAAAACGTTTCGATTCTTATGAGCCTGTGCTAATCCTGGACGACACTTTACGCACTTGCATTAAACACCGTTTTCCCTGAGCTAGGCTCACCGTTCATTTTGATGTATTTCATATGTCTTGGGTGTAAGGCGGCAGTTGGTGTTAATATGTGCAATTTAATTTATCTTAACTGTCATGAAGCAACCTCTTATATTTGCATACATGTTATACCGTTCAGTTTTTTCCCACTGTTAATCGACCCATCTGATATATGTTATTATTGTTAACATGTACTATAATAGTTATCTTTTTCTTCAATAGTTGAATTACATTGGACACAATCAAATGGCAACGTTTACGAATGTACCTGCGAAATCTGCAATGTGTGTATATATGTTCAGTAATGTTGTTGTACACGTACCAAATGTAGGTGACTCTCGTAAGTAAAAGCCGTGTTGACACATTTGAGTATATATTTTCTTAACTATAAATTAGAAACATTATTCGTTCAATCGGGAAAACTACATTTAAGTACATACATACAAATAATCGTGGAAAGAGTTTGTGATTTGGGCAGAAACACGCACGGTGCTTTTGAGACCGAAAGTGTCGTCCCGGATTAGCCTGTGCGGACACTACGCACATGCATTAAGCCCACTTTTTTCAAAACGAGAACACCAAACACTAGCTGTTTTAAACTGCTTTTGCTTCGGAACAGACGATGCTTAGAATTGCGGATTTAAAGCTGTTTAAATTATAGCCGAGACATGCTTGAAGCGCATAGTAGATCCCAAAACATAAACGTGTAAAGAGAACGATAACCGTTAAGCATTGCAATTTAAATTAAACTGACTACAGTGCATTACAATTTTTTATCTCACCACTAATGTATTTTATCAAATGACGCGCTATGGGTCGAATACATGTTTTTATTATATACCTGTTTAATGCTTTTAACAAAATACAGGTTGTATCAATCGTTGAAATAAATCCGTATTATGCTACTCGCTGTTTTTTGATTCCGTATTACCATACTAGCCGGACTACTTTCTTCGACCCATTTAATGAGGTCACATTTAAATGACGTCACATTTAATGACGTCACATTTTAGTCATTGTTTTGTCAGTTTTATTAAAGCAAAAAAAAATACAATTGATAACTGTTTTCGTTAGTTGTTGTATAAAATAAAAGGAATATTACGCTAGTCAATTGTTCCAAGTGTTAGTATCAGTCTCGTAGCTTGCGCTATTTCGTATCACACTCGAGGCTCCGCCTCTCGTGTGATACGTCATCACACAAGCCACTCGACTGATACAAACTGTTGGAACAATTGACTAGCGTAATATTCCGTATGTATTATCGGACACTTGCTGCTGTTTATGCTAAATGTACACGGCTTCGTGTGGGGGATTCGATTTAGGGAAAAATAAAATAAAAACAGTTGTACCTGATTAAAATCATTAAATTGTCATGTATTAATTTCATTTTCATTTATGTATTGTACTAAGTATTATATTTTATAAAATAAAGTTCACGAAAAATAAACTGTGTTTAAACATATGAGACTACACCTTAAATTATAAAACTAATTTACTAACGCATTAAAAGAACTTGTTCGAAATGACACATATTAAACAAATGTAAAAGATTCGAAAAAGATTGTATGAATCCAATTAAGTCACGCGGAATGGTTAAGAAAAAATGAAAACATATTGTTTCCTTTATGAATTATCATCAATCGAACTCGGTTAAAAAATAAAACGATTGAAACTCTTTTTATCGATAATTAAGAAATTCAGTGCATTTCTATCATATCATTAAAACTACACGCTCAGGACGACGTGAAGCAAAACGTAATTGTATAACGTTAGATTTTGCTTATAACGGTCACGGATTCAAACCCTTGACAGGGTAATGTTGCTATCCAACTTGTTTTCTTGCTTTTATAATTATGTTAGACTATTCAAAATATTGTATACGTGTTATTACATGCATTTAATGATATCTGTAAAAATACCAACATCCCTGCAAATGGTCCTTTTAATAGAAAAAAAACAGTATCACTGCCTTTACGCAATGTTAATATAATACGTTTATAAGGAAGTGCATTCATGCTTTATTTATTCGGCTCCTCTACACAAAGTTATCTATCGAAAACTGAACATTTCTCAGAAGATCAACGTCATGTAAAATTTTCAACTCGCTGAGAGTATTTGAAGACGCACATGTAACTCTAAAAACATGGAAACCTATACACAATTTAACAATTTGAAATTAAGTAAGTTAAAATAATGGTTGATAATTGTACAATTTTAAAAACAAATCAACGAATGCAATACATAGCTATTTGGTATTATGCAAATTGTACGTCATAGCCCAAATGTTACATACGCTTAAGGGAAAATATACCATTTGAATACCAACATTTTATTTTTGCAATCTTTGCCCAAGGTATGAATATGAAAAAGTAACACTTAATAAGAATAATAGCATTTTAATGATACCATAAATCTAATGTTGTTCTCTTTAATGAAATTCAAAACGTTCAAATTAAAGCCGATACCATGTCGTACAACTAATAATAGTCTCTGTATGTTGTATGAGTAAATCAAAGAATAGTCAGCGTAAATGTCTTTTTTACATAAATGAGCTTTAGACAGTACACTTGCACTTGTATAACACTCTTGTAATATAGTTGAACGTTTTGTTTGTAGTTGTGAAAAAAGATAATACACACTCGCCTAAAGGCAGTAAAGCTAATAAAGCACTCACTGTATTGGTTTTAATGTTTGAGGTTACTTCAAAAAAGCTTTTTAACAAATCAAATGAAAACAACCACACTGTTTGCGCAATTTTTGATGCAATATTTGTTGATAAAATCTCGACAATTCGACTATCAAATGTCGTGCGTCTTGCCATCCAAGGGGACTAATTCGTTCGGAATAATTTTCCGTAAGCAGCCAAATACACAAACGTTATTTGAGGCATGACAAATGGAAGACCATTGCTTAATGAGTCATACCGTGTAACTGACTTTTCTAATCCAGTCGAGTTTTTTATTTGGTTGCGGGGAAGTAAAATTTTAAGTTGTTAACCGTTGGTGGTTTTATTATCATTGATGACCTTGAAAGCGGCCACATTTTCTTGTCGTACAGCAAATAAAGAACATTTTCGCATCTAACACTATGACAGTTACTCAACGTTTCGGATGGTTTTTACTTGTATGTTTACTGACTTGTAGGTCTTACCTCAACATGTCAAACGATGTTTTATATGTATTTATTGCATTTGATTTTTATCGCGATTTGTTGCAATATGAATTCAAATAATTAAGTCAGTTCCTATTGCGATACTCGAATTAGGTGGCTTACACATATTTCCATTTATTACTATAAACCGCGTTATGTGAAAACAGGGCTTAATACATAAGCTTAAAGTGCTATTCCAGATTAGCCTGTGCAGTCGGATGCTTTTCGGATCAATATCTTCTGCTGATTTACACCGAATATTCGTAATGTTATGCACATACTCGACACACGTTCGGGGTGACGGTTATTTACGAAATATGGCGAACTTACACGAAGTGCATTACTGATCTTGAATTATATCTGCAAAGTATATTGTTGCATTTAAACTTGGGGTTAAGTAATGTTCGTAGTATTTTTTATCAAGAGGGCTATGATGGCCCTAATGCATTAATGATATTATTACTGTTCATAGTAAACTTCCATAATTGTTCAAGGTTTCCTACCGGAGCAGTCCTTCTGGTAGACGTAATGAAGTTCCTAAGCCTTCTCTGTGTGTTTAGTTGGTCGTGGTCTGTGTCGCTTACTTTTATCAGGTTTTCAATGTTATGCCAGCAAGCCTGCCTCTCTAGACGTTGAGTGGTTAATTTTACCTGGAGATAGCGATGTCGGTCTTCTGGCTTTTCTATCTCTCTTTTGCGTCCGAAGATTGTACTTCTCTTTTTGTTTTGGACCTTGATTGCTTTGGTTATTGATGGTTTGTGGACCTTATTCCCAGACAGCGTAATCGATTTATTATCTGCTTGAGGAGATGTTTAAAGGAAGACCATTTACTAGCATGTCCTTATTGTTTTCCACAAACAGTGTATTCTAAGACGACAACTCATCTTGCATCGACTTGTAGATTGCTTCACTGTACTGTTGGACCTTAAGTGGCGTTTTCTTCACTTTCCTATGACGTAGAATGAAAATAACGGATACGGCTTATGGTGCCCTATTGCATGAATGGTCTCGCTTTTGTTGATGGGGGTTCTGTTGTAAGTGAAGAATAGTTCAATCAAATTACTGGTGTACCGGGTTATCCCCGTAAGCGACTTGACCACTTGTTGACAGGAGGTTTTCACACTGGCTGTTGTGTGCGGCTTGCGGAAATAGAATTCGTTCTCCCAGTTAATATCAGGTAGTCCCCTCTCGGATTCTAGTGAGGCAGACCTAGAGCTGTTCCAAGTGGACTAATCAATACAGAGGTCTTGTGCTCCATGAATTCGAACCTTGATCCAAACCACCTCTACCTTGTTGCCTGATTTTTACTATTCGGGTTCGTCACTCCTGTATTTTTCCGAGACCAAAACGATCACTCCTCCCCTCTTGCTAAACCGATGGTTCCGGTAAGCATTGAAGTTGATCGGGAACAACTCTAATGATCCAACACAGTCGTCTAGCCATGAGTCAGTGCTTATGATAATGCCATCTTGTGCAGCGTCTATCACGTTCTGGATGATCGACCTCTTGCCTGGGTTTTCGATGGAATGGCATTTAACGACAAGAGTCCTCAATCCATTGTCATTCCTGGCAGATGTGGGGATTTCGCTTGCTTTTTGCTGATACCGACGGGGTGACACAGAGTCGCGCTTGGGCGTCTAAAAGCTGATTTCACTATATGTTATATTGATTAGAGCAGAGTAGATATTGGATAAATCAAACAGAGATGTGTCGAATAATCCCTGTTCAGAAAATCCATGTCATCCCCATGATCTTTTGGTGGTACCACACTTAGCATGAGTCACAACAAAAGCAGGTTATTGTTAATGTACACGCTTTGTTGCATATAGCACAGTGGAACTTGACCTGCCTAGGGCCAGGATTTGGTTCAGGTCTATATGACTATGCTTACAAGACGATGCATAGGTAAAATAAGGCTTGTTTATCTCGGCAAATTGGGTCGCGCGCCATGCTCATTGTATTTCCCATGCTAATAATAAGGTGGGAAGAAAGCGACAAAATTGCAGAACCCAATCTTGGACAACATTGAACTAGAACTTGATATAGTATACATATACATACTTCTTACCGTCAGCATTAAAATGGTAATATGATGGTCGATCATCGTTGAATGTACCTTCAAATTTTGAAACCGGAAGTAAACACACGAGTTTCTGGATCGAGGTTGGAGTACAAGGGGCGTTCACAAAGTTTAAGTTTGATATTATTGTCTGATTTAAGCATTTAACTGGCCGGATTTCGATTGAGATCACTTTCCATACTCTTCATTGTTAAGGTGTTCGGAGAGAGAGAGAAAATACATAATTTGTGCAGAGAGATGTCCCATGGATGTTTCTTTTGTTACTCTAGGCATGACCGGATATTTGTAATATGTACGTATACGCGCCAACTTGCAGTAATATGTGGACTGTTGACAGCGGGTACACAGATTGAAACCACACTTTAAATGGCTACCTTGATTAAGGTTAGATAAGGATACACTCGATTCGCTTACGTCAAACGAGTGGATATAGTATACGAGTTTACATAGTTTTTTGGATATTAATAACTTCTGTCTTTATATTATTAATTTATTAGTTATGGAACGTTCACATTTATCATTGGTTCTACTGTCAAGTCTCCTTTCAGGTTAGGCACCATATAATCGTATACATCTGAGTGTTATAGTTTTCCATTTTGAAATGCTTAGACGTTTTATTAGAACATCGTCCTGGTAAAAACAGAATGTTGTTTATAAGGAAATGTCTGTATGAACAAATCATAGCTCTTGTCTTCTTTGTGTTTACTTAAAACCAAACATGTGCACAACTTAAAACAAATGCGCAGTACGTTATGGTATGTATTAGAACTGAACTATATTTGGCGAGTACACTCAGAAAGCTTGGTATCGAAAACACTTGTTTGTTATTGTTTTGCTATCGATTTCAGCCAAAAAATGGGAATTTGCATTACGGCGGCCGGTATCCATACAGCTTGCACATACAAAAGATTCACATTAAACTTACACGCTTACGTTAATTGATGATCGCATATAGTTAATAATATGTACAAAACGGGCATACTTTCAAAGTCGCAAAACGTAAACTTATCAGATACCTTCAATACAAATTTGAGTCACTTATCTATCTAGATATCTATTCTACTTTAATGAAAAATTGAAATATTCGTAACTACTGAGGAATTCTAGCCAACAAATCCCATCTAAATGTATAGGGACAATGTTTCTTTTCTGCGATAAATATGCGTCATTGGTTAATTCAGATAGTAATGTAATTAAAGCATATTATTTCCAAATACCTTTTCGGAATTCCGAATAGTTTATCTACATTTTGTTTAGTAATGTAATGGTTGTTAATTAGTATATGCATAGCAAGTTGTATACAAACAAAGATATGTAAGACATTATATTTTTTCCATTATAGTTTTTCGTCGAATAACTAACAGTCAAGCATAAATATGAGAAGCACAAGTTGTATATTTTAGGTTTCCCTTTCTGTGACATTCATCCGCGCCTGTCATACATTGATACAAATCAAAGATAACTGCAAAAATACACATAAAAAATGTTTATTACACACATATAGATTTTCCTTCATGTTGAAAATTGCATGTTTTTTTCGATGACATTCACGCGGCGACATACATGTAAGCAANATTTTGTTTAGTAATGTAATGGTTGTTAATTAGTATATGCATAGCTAGTTGTATACAAACAAAGATATGTAAGACATTATATTTTTTCCATTATAGTTTTTCGTCGAATAACTAACAGTCAAGCATAAATATGAGAAGCACAAGTTGTATATTTTAGGTTTCCCTTTCTGTGACATTCATCCGCGCCTATCATACATTGATACAAATCAAAGATAACTGCAAAAATACACATGAAAAATGTTTATTACACACATATAGATTTTCCTCCATGTTGAAAATTGCATGTTTTTTGATGACATTCACGCGGCGACATACAAGTAAGCAATTGCAGCATCCCCTTAGGGCTGCTTAATTTATAGCACGAACAATATAAAAATATCAACATAAATTAATACAAAAATTAATTTTAATATGCCCAAAACGATAAACACTGGGTGTTATTTGATATGTAGAATTATGTCGAAATACTGTAGATCATCTTGAACAACTGCGATTTCGTGTTCACTTTAAACAATGGTTATTGCTGTTGTTTTTTGTTCTAACCCATACATAATAGTATCTATATTATATGTATTCATCCATTTGTCGGTTATTTTCATATATATGTAATCTCTAACATTTGGTTATGTATGTCACTGTACGAGATAAACGGAAATGAGAACAATTAATCTATGGACCAGCCGTACCTGACGAATATTGAAGAAATAGTACCTACAATTTCAGAGACATATTAGGTAAATAGTCAGTTTAAATCCGTGCGTGGAATCGAATCACTCGTGCTTCGCACTCGTGATTTACCCATCCAAAATCCCGGTCGTGGGTTATTTGACAACAATCCCTAAAAGTATTAGTTCTTATAAAACGGTATCGCTTTGTGTAAATCTGTATATAGAAAACATCATTTCATGTTATGTTTTGTGACATTAAATTATACAATAACATAAACGGTCTAACAATTGTGATAGAGCTCGTCTTCGCACGTGCATTTCATTTTTGAATTCCCCGAATAATTTAAAACCCCAAAACAACAGCACTAGGCTCCTCTCATACTTATTGCAGTATAATCAACACTTGAATACCTTCCTTTATCTTTATCATATTTATTTTTATATTTTATATATACATGTATATGAGTCTGCGGTCGGATAAGACAATGATTTGTAAGCCTACAACGCACATGCTAGCTTAGATAGTTGAGCGCTGCACTACACATCCGATGACTTGGAGTTCAATGACCGGCACTGTTAGAGGGCATTGATTATAACTTGTTTTCTAATGTCATCCAGCCGCTGATGTGAAGGGAAGTGGTCAGTTATGGCATAAGTCTATTCCCTTATTTCCAGGAGTAGTGAGATAATGTTAAATGACGGCCATGACATTTCTGAAATACTGTCAAGCACAAGGGGAAAATCCATGCAAACACAATAAGTGAGTTAACCGACGACAACAGTAACGTACGTTCTCGCAAATCCAGGATAATAATTCTAACGTATATGTCTTTTGCTTAAAGCGTATCATATTTTATCAATGCACTATGTTGTTCAGTTTGGGTAACGAAAAACTCAAGGTCGTTGATGGTTTCTTGAAAAACGCAAAAGCGTAATCAAATGAACGTATCCTTTTAGACTCATTACAAATGAGCGGTGTGTTGTTGAATTGTGCATGCAACTGTATAATGCATTTCAGGCCTGTCTGGAGAGAACATTTGTGTCGATTATCGCACCAGCTGCTCAAACGGATGTTGCAACGTTTACACACTTGGCTATGAGAGAGAAATCTGCTGCGAAAACGTAATAACGTATGTGCTTACGAATTTATTGAGAAATATATGATTACGCAGTTATTGAGAGGTACAAGTAAGTTCAGCGTGGTTTAGTAACGTTCGTAGTATTCTTTATCACTAGGGCCATACTGGCCATGATGGCCATAACTCTTTAAATATAATTGTTTATTCATGTTCATCTTGTTCCTTCTATCGTACATCTTCTTCAGGTCTACATTTGCAAGGAATTTAGTTCAATGCGTTCATCTTGTGTACCTTAACACATCTGCCTTTCCATTGGGTTACCTTGGCATTATATGAACTTTTCCGAAGCCGCTACTGCATTGTCCATGTTAATATATGCCCTGTTTCTGAAGTGATCATGGCAGCTCAAACATGGCATTATGTCCTATCCATTATGCCTATTGGTATAGCTAGTAACAGTTTAAGAAATTACGTTTAAAATCATTGGCACTGTAATCCAAGATGGCGCCGACTTGGTGATCTGTTAACTAAATCACAACGAAAAATGTTCTGACATGCAACGTCTTAAACGTGACTAAAATGAAAAGAATACTAAAACTATAGAGGTATTACCCTGACCACAAAAACATCCTCTATATTGTCACTTTGCGTATTTCAGCTACAGCAATATTTCCGTGATCATTGGAGCCACAATTGGTGGTGTCATACTGCTTCTGGTGATTGTGTCAATTGTCGTCTGCGTTTGCTGCTGCACGAGGAAGAATCGAGCTCAGGCGGGTCAAGTGATGGCTGCACAACCCGCGGTTTATTCCGGTTCGTTGTCTTTTATCCATCCTTGATTTAAAAGCTTTTAAAGGAGAGATGTGCTGTTATCTCTACCCAAACAATTTCGTGCTAGTTAAAATGCCCCTACCTAATTCTCAACATCATTTCACGTCGTCCATAACATGCCCTTTGCGGACAACATACGGTCAGCTAGCTCCGTTTGACGATCGCGTTACTACAAGGAGATTTGTGTGATGATATTGTTAATCCGATTACATTTTAAGTGGAGGAATTTATGTTAACGGAAATGTTGCTCTTACTTCTAATTCACGAAGGGTAGTTATTAGTTAAGGGCGTTAGCATGATCACTTTATACTGGTAAACGAACTAAATCAGGAATATTGTGAGTAGGTTAAGAGACCGCCGTGATGTGAGTGAAACACGACGGCCAAAACTCTCTATAAATGCTGAAGACAGAGTTAACCCTCCTCTACATACCTATTGCTAGAAGGCCTTTTAAAGCACGGATTATTTCGTTAGATATTTAGGGAAAATTGTGAATCGTAATTATATTTATGTGTCCGATAGAGTAAAGCCGCAAACAACAATAAGTTATGACACATAAACAAAAGGCATGAAACATTCAATTATTGTAGCAATAATTTGTGTTCTAATGAACTACACATACCTTTAATGACATATATTTACCTATGAGGTTTCATGTTGATATATATGTGTTTTTAGAGTTTTGCCCTGGGCAAGCAACTCAAAGACCGCACAAAAAGAAAGACGGCCAATCTTATTCTTATAAATACACCTCTTATATTTTGATTGCGCTGCAATGTAATAATAGCACGAAATATGTTTAGTTATTCAGCACATTTTCGCTAAAACTATAAGATTATCATATAGCCGTTTTATACCAGCATTCAAATGTCTTTATTAGCTATTTTAAACAAGACTACACTATGTACAGCTAAACCAAGCACACCAATTAACTACATAATGTATTAACCTCTTGCTAGTGTAGGTGCTTTGGTTGATGCCATCCCTTTTCCTTCTGTTTATTAAAAATATGTTCTTAAAATACGCGAACAGATTTAAATAATGGAAAACTTTGTGTTGTTTTCGTAATATTGAGTGACAGCACTTGACTACTTATTATAGGGCTTTAGCCAAAGCAAAGCGTTCAATGTTTATGCCCAGCCCTTTAAACTATGTGGCCACCTTCTCTTGATATGCCCGACCCTTTTACAATATGTTTTAAAATTGTTGTCCTCTTTGAATCTTTCATTATTCTCGTAAATACAGATGTCACCCAACATCCAACATGTTTGGATTGGCTATTGGCGATTGTATAGAGTAAAATACAGCAGTTATTGACATTAACATCAAACTTGTTTAAAATAAAAAAACATGGATTATACGTTGAATTGATGATTGAATATAAGTATTTAAGCAAAATTGTGTTACTTACACTGTACACATTTAACCATTCGACGACTTTTCACATTAAGAGGCAAGGGAATTTGTCCGGCTTGGTTAAATCCCTAGATTATATTATGTATACACATGAATAAAACATTGTGTATTTTGGATGCCCGAGTAGTTAAGGCAATTGTGTCTTATCAAAAAGACGCTGATTCGAGTGTCATGTTTGTGTGTGTTTTTAATGTATTTTTGCTATTATTCTGTTGTTAATCGCGATGCTGGTAACAATCAACATAAAGCTTTCAATAACAAAATTTAAAATGCCTATATTTGTAATCAAGTCCCTCCATGACAATGTTTTGTGTTTTTTTTCAGGGGCGTATCCTATGCAAACCATCAACATGCAACCAGGGGTCAATCAGTGGCAACTACAGCAATCTACCAACACGCAACCAAGTTTCACGGCGACAGACAACAACACATGGCAACAGCCACCTGCGGTTGATTCACATAATCTATAGAACTGTTCAAGCTGTTCAAGATGGTGATTGAATGGACATTACCGTTACGCTTACGCTTACTCTTAACTAGCGGTTTAGAATTCGACGTCAGAAACTCTTTTATCTTTTGCCATGCAGATACTCTACACAATTTTCAGATGTGGATTACATTAGCCTATTCGCTTTGTAGAAACATATTCCTTAGAATTCTAAGTGTGGTTTAAGTTTTTTACAGTCAATTATTGTAATATTCCTTGTAATAGTCTCCTAACTGTTGAAAGATTCCTGTCCTTAGAAATAGATAGGTAGAGATATCAGGTCAAGATACCTCTAATCCAATAATAAATTTAACTATTAAGACGCTACAGTCTATTCAATTGGATTCGCTTTTGTGTCTGTGTACGATATAACAATGTAAAGTGTTATCGATTTTTAGTTTTAAATTTTCTTTCATTGTTATAAATATCATGATAAGTGAACCTCATACATGAGGAACACATGCATTAATGTAATAAATGCTGTATGCTCGATTGATCGTTCGAATAAAAACAGGACAGGGAATTAAATACGACATAACAGATTTAACAAGTCGGTGTGCTGAAGAGGCTGTTTTGGATGTACTGCAAAACACAATATACACACGAACGCTTTTTAGAGATATGTTACGCACCCTTTATGCGCCTAGAAGGATCCGGGATACACCACGAACGGTTTACAATCTCCCAGCTATTTTGATGTATTATTTTTCATTCGTCCAAAACCAACTAACACCATACATATTCGTTTCAAAATCTCAACCTAAATCCAAGTTCGCTTTCGTATATAAAACTGTCGAACCGCTTACCACGTTATTTACACCTACAAGCGATAAGTGGGTTTTATTTCAGGACGATATATTTTGATATTTTTACTGGGTATTGCTTTGTGCATACCTTCTTCTGAGCTCTTCAATCGCTCCATATCAACATAACCTAGGCCTTCGAGAAGCCGTCCTTAAAGACCACAATGCATTAGGCGTACACAATAAAATACTCTTTTTACACATTTGTTTACGGATTTCACCCGCTTTCTACTGTTATATTAGAATCAGAATCACTTGCCACCACCTTCGTTTTAAAGTTTGCTCAATGCAGCGAGATATTGCCAATAATCGTTCAACTCGATACACACAAGACGAAGGCTCTGAGTGGTCGTCACGTGAATGTACGTTGCCTAATAAAGATCGGTTGTCGTCGATGTCAGACATGATGTTGTGATGATGTTTGCTCAGCTATTTCTTAAATAAATGCCTTTATATGGTTAGTAGATACGAGACTTGCGGACGTGTTCTGATCAATAATTTAAGCTTGCATTAACCAGCATTTATGCACATTTGATACACACGCAAGCGAGCACTAAATCTTTATTGGGTTTGACTACTCTGGTCAAGTTAAGATACTAAAAATATATTTAAAAAAACAAGTGTTACGCTACGCAAAGGAGTGCGTTATTGCGGTTATATTAGTTTGAACTTTTATGCAGAACTCGTTAGGGAAAACGTAACCGATGCTAGAGCCGCTTGTTGCAATATGCAGTAAGATGCTGCTATAAGACATTTCACCTATTGCACGGAGGATCACAAAACAATGTGCCGAACGAACTATTAAACTCGTGATTCAAATATTGTTAACATATTTTCACCTTTATGTTTATAGTAATATTATTTTAATAAACGCTCCTCTTTTTGTCGGCGGAAAACATTCACCCATGCGTTTTCTGTGACGTCCATGCCAAAACGTTAGGCTCCACTCATGCTTTGTTTCAAAATAACCAACCCTTATGCCAAATCTTCTGTCCAAGAAAACAAATCGCGAATCGTGTTAAAATAACAAATTAAATAGAAATGTATTCAAGGGTTAACGTATTTCGTTTACATTTAAAAAGGTGTAGAACCATACATGCCAATATAAGCGCATATGCGAATTTTTTTAAACTAGACAACTACACAGTACACGTACTAAAGTATTATTGGTTGGTATAGTAGTAAGATGTACTGCAACCGCAAGGGGCCCTAGCGGTCCCCTGGACCCCCAGCAAATATTTCAATATCCCGCCCCCCCCCCTAACCAGAAATCCTGGAGCCGCCCCTGATCATAATGTGGAAACGTGCTCAGCTTATACAAACAGTTTGCGTTTGTGAATCTCAGTTAGGGTTTATACATGAATCAGTTAAAAATAACGTGACAAAGTTTGCAACCTATTATTCCGTTTATCTTGTAAGTATTCATGTACAAAAATACTTATGAAATAAAACTAGTACTTTTGTTTTCATCTACATTTCAATATAATCATGCAGTGCATAGCTCCCGATTGTATCTATCACAAACGATCGACTTCTCGAAATTAACAATATACGAATAATGAAAGTTCAGAAACATATTCAGGACACACGTATTTTTGTTCCATATATGTGGTGTTAATTCTAAAAATCAGAACACATTTGTGTTCCTGTAATCATAAGGATTTCCACGGCATGGATTATAAGTATTGGACAGCAAAGAGGATATTTAATGCGGGACTTGATACGAAATGTTATTCCGAACTACATTGTACCACATATATTTTTCAATTGTGCAAAAATGTGTTTAAATATGTAAAAATACTGGATAGCTCATATTCTATTCATAGTGAAACAAACAGTATGAATATATGTTACCTACAAAAAAATTATGAAGGCATTATTCACCTACAAGTTGGAATTGAAAATAATGTAATAGATAGGGGATATTAATTTGGGGTGGGGGGGATACAGGGACTTGTCCACACTTTTTAGTAACTTTTAATATGAATTATTTATAATTAAATTATTAACAGCTATACAACATTTGGAACAGTTTACAATAATTATAAAAGCAAGAAGAAAGTACTTTTTATTGTTAAAACCGACGCTCTGCCTGTAAACCACGTATGCGTTTGCAAAAGTCAATCGCAAATGTATGGGATTAATATCAGGTTATAATTTTTACCGAATGTTCTTAGTTATACGCGCATACTCCGCAAACGTTCCCAGTGACTTTCATTTACGGAATAACACGAACTTACACGTCGTGAATTAGTGTTAAAATACCTTAAATTTCTTTCAATAGTCATGTCCCGTCGATTCTTCTTTTGTTACTCTAAGCATGACTGGATCTTTTGAAGACACGTGTGTACGCGCCAACTGGCAATACTGTTTAAACTGTTGACAGTGGGTACATCGATTAAACCCACATTTAAACAGTCTACATTGTTTAAGGTGAGACGAGATACAATCGATTCGCTGTCGTTAACCCGTAGTGTACATATTGAACATGTTTATATGGTTGTGAGACATTTATAACTTCCGTCCTGTGTCTCAGTCATTGATTAATTATGGACCTTATACATCTTTCATTGGTTTTACTGTCTTGTCTCATGTCAGGTAAGGAACCATATACTCGTAGAAACCGGAGTGATATAGTTTTCCATTTCGAATTAAATGTTTACACGTTCAATTATAATATACCGCTATTGTCATAACGACTTGTTTCAATAAGATAATATCTTATGTTGTTGTTTTTACTTTAAACTACGCATGTGTACTATATTAAATGAATTCATGTGGCAAATGTTTGGTTAATACAACTTTAAACACATTTGCGCTGTACGTTATTATATTGCTTAGAATAGGACTAAATTGTGTGTGGACACATTTGATCCGGCTTGGCGTATTATACCTACTTCAAAAAGCATCGCAGTAGTTGTTCTCGGGAAGTACACATTTTTCTATGTCTAATTATAACTACCAATGCCCACAGACAAATCGGCAAGCTTGAGGTATTCAGGCACCACAGTTCGAAATTAACCCTTTGAGCGCTGGAACCGGATTTTGAAGGCCTTTGCAAACAGTTTGGATCCAGATGAGACGCCACAGAACGTGGCGTCTCATCAGGATCCAAACTGTTTGCTATTCTGATAGTATTCTTTGAAAAAAAAATCGAAGAAAATGCTAATTTTAGAATTTAGCAGACAACATTTTAGCAGACGAAAAATTTCCCAGCATGCAAAGGGTTAAAGCATGCTTTGATTGAGCATATTTACGATTACAATTACCATTACGTGTTAATATGCTCAAATAGCATAGCCATACATTTGAATACCACAGTATTCAGGTATCGAGAACACGTGTTTGTTATTATAATGTTTTTCTTTCGATTAATACGTGAATATGCATTTCTTTAAAAGTTTCATTATTAAATCAAAATATGGTTGATATATCCCTTTAATCCATATGACGATGTATTGGCCGTGCTTGCGTTGATAAATCCACACTGAAATTCCAAACTATTGGATTAAAAAGTATAGGAACAGACCAGAACAGAACAGACATTTTATTTAGACTTATACATAAGTACATCGTCTTAATACATATAATATATAAGTATAGGGGAAGTTCATTACACGATTGTTACTGCGGTTCGTATTTGTAAAGCTTTCAAATAATGAAAGATAAAAATAAATCGTATACGCCTACGTGATTTGATTATTACATATCGTTCATAATTTATGTACAAATGAACATTTTGTTCATAAAGAGGAGTCGCAAAACGTAGGCTTATTAGGTACAGTCAATTAAGGATTGAATTACTGAACCATTGTTATTACTTAACTAATGCTTATACAATGAACACTCTATTTTCCTTGTACGTGACTAAACGTTAATATAACAATAAACAATAAAATAACCTGGTTTAGACACCTTATTTACTTCTTTTTAAATTCAGTTTAAAGATGTGCTTGGTAAAGGTATCCGTTTTTATTTCTGGCCGTGAATTATTTGACAAAAAGAAAACTATAACCTACACGTAATATTTGTTTAAATATGGTTAAGGTTTTATGTAAATATACCTACAGATTACATCATAACGTATGTGTTGTGCGTATAAGCTATACGGAACGGGAACTTTATAACGATTGTGATAGAGAGCATATATGCACATTCTTATCTCAACATTTTTTATATTGAATCCACACTTGATTTTCTTTTCTTTGTCTTGAGAAAACAAGCCGCATTTTGTGTGAGCATTTTATACAAACGACATTTTGTTTTGCCGATTGAAAACAACACGTGTGCTGCTTTTGCCCTCAGATATGAATACAATATAATTCTTAACTTCGTCCATTAAATTATAACTGCCGTTCTATTTATAGTTCTGGAGGTAGTATTTGTAGAATGTGCAATTAACATTTAATATCATCATTTTATTCACATGTATCACTTACTGAGTCTGCAATTGAAGAAGACGATTTGTCTTTACCCCCACACCGCATATGCTAGCACAGTAGTGGAGCGCAAACTACTTGTGTATGCATTGCGCGTAACGTTATTTGTACGGCCATTATTCCGCCACTACATTCACCTCTGTATCAAGAAGCATAAGACATTGTGCTATTTTCCAGGAAAATTTAGAGTATGTTCTTATTACCGGAATGATATGACTACAGTACTGTTGAAAAGGTGACTCTATACAAACAAACACAATAAATACGTACGCAGGCGACCGTAGTAACGTAAAGGCTTCGCAAAGATAGGTTTTGCAGGTTAAACATCCTAACGTTATCATTTGACTTTCGCATGAATGTATCGCATTTATTAACTATGTTCGTTACTCAGGACAAAGACACCCCTAAGGTCGTTTATAGTCCAGTGTATCTTGTAAAAACATCCCTTAGATGGCAAATGACCGGTATATTATTAACGTGTATGGTAATATTAAATAATAACCAGTTGACGAGGTGTACTGTATATCACGTGACATTTTACACACACGACTGTGTTACATACATTTCAGGCGTGGCTGGAGGGACATTTTGTGACGATTCGTTCTCCTACTGCACCTACGGGTGTTGTAGCGACTTCACCTATGGCTATCAACGGGAAGTTTGCTGCGTCAACGACTTCATCGATAACCACGTTATTGAGAGGTACTAGTATGTGCACTGATCTAAGGACCTCAGACTCAGGTAAAGTAGTATTGTTTATCAAGAGGGTAATGGTGACCCTAATTCGGTAACGATATTTTTTTTATTTATTGAAATTTACCGGGTATGTTACTAATTGCACTCTGCCACGTATATTGGTTCTAGTGTTATAACGGAACTTAACATTCAAAGTAACTATTGGAAGTAGTGTGAATTTGAAAACATTACATTTGTGTTATTTTTAAACGCCTCATCTCTTTAATCAATACGGCTGTGGGTTTTCCTCAATAGTTTTGAGCCAAGGTGACAGCCATTTAATTTGTCGATGGTACTTATTAAAGAAATCAGACATTTGAGCCCGTCATCATGTTTGAACGTGTTTTAATGTTCAAATATTTCAACACGATTACGGTTCGGTATTCAAACGAACGAAATAGTTTTTTAAACGCCGACTTTCAAATCCACTTAAGTCGATATTTAGATATTTAAATAGAAGAATAAAATTACTTCCTATACTTAATCATGTAAACAAGACTCTTCTCTCGTACAGCTTCGTAACTTTTTCATATTAAGGAGCATATTTCATCTTATATACACAAACACGTGCCCTTATGTGAACTTTGTCCCGCNCAGGTTAAACATCCTAACGTTATCATTTGACTTTCGCATGAATGTATCGCATTTATTAACTATGTTCGTTACTCAGGACAAAGACACCCCTAAGGTCGTTTATAGTCCAGTGTATCTTGTAAAAACATCCCTTAGATGGCAAATGACCGGTATATTATTAACGTGTATGGTAATATTAAATAATAACCAGTTGACGAGGTGTACTGTATATCACGTGACATTTTACACACACGACTGTGTTACATACATTTCAGGCGTGGCTGGAGGGACATTTTGTGACGATTCGTTCTCCTACTGCACCTACGGGTGTTGTAGCGACTTCACCTATGGCTATCAACGGGAAGTTTGCTGCGTCAACGACTTCATCGATAACCACGTTATTGAGAGGTACTAGTATGTGCACTGATCTAAGGACCTCAGACTCAGGTAAAGTAGTATTGTTTATCAAGAGGGTAATGGTGACCCTAATTCGGTAACGATATTTTTTTTATTTATTGAAATTTACCGGGTATGTTACTAATTGCACTCTGCCACGTATATTGGTTCTAGTGTTATAACGGAACTTAACATTCAAAGTAACTATTGGAAGTAGTGTGAATTTGAAAACATTACATTTGTGTTATTTTTAAACGCCTCATCTCTTTAATCAATACGGCTGTGGGTTTTCCTCAATAGTTTTGAGCCAAGGTGACAGCCATTTAATTTGTCGATGGTACTTATTAAAGAAATCAGACATTTGAGCCCGTCATCATGTTTGAACGTGTTTTAATGTTCAAATATTTCAACACGATTACGGTTCGGTATTCAAACGAACGAAATAGTTTTTTAAACGCCGACTTTCAAATCCACTTAAGTCGATATTTAGATATTTAAATAGAAGAATAAAATTACTTCCTATACTTAATCATGTAAACAAGACTCTTCTCTCGTACAGCTTCGTAACTTTTTCATATTAAGGAGCATATTTCATCTTATATACACAAACACGTGCCCTTATGTGAACTTTGTCCTGCTAAGACGATACCGCACTGTAAAGGTTAATTTGTTTCTGCCCTGGTCAAGACGGCTCAAACACTTTGCTGCCCTAGGCATTATGCATATTAGGACCAGCAACAGGTCTACAAATTACGTTTGAAATCATTGGCACATTTTTAGTTAACCAACATAGCGCTGAGATGTATATCTGGTCAACCAATTACTAAGCATAACAAGTTAATAGTTCGGGCTGAAAACGTCTTTAACGTAACACAAATGAAAACAATATTCAAAAGTATTAAATAAATAAAACATATATTTATTTTTTTCGTGGTAATACCATTGACTATTTTCGCAATGAAGTGATAACATTTTACACATTTCACTCGTGCATGCGCTCATGAATATATATGTATTGTATAACTTTTTGATATTATATTTTAATATGGTATTACCACGAAAAAAAAACATCCTCAATAAATTGACTTGGCGTATTTTAGCTACAGCAATATTGCCGTGATTGTTGGAGCCACCATTGGTGGTGTCATTCTGCTCGCGGTGATTGTGTCAATTGTCGTCTGCGTTTGCTGCTGCATGACAAAGAATCGAGCTCAGGCGGGTCAAGTGATGGCTCCACAACCCGCGGTAAATGCCGGTTAGTTGTCTTTAAATCGTGTAGAAAATTATTGAAGTCGATGTTGTTTCGTTAGAACTATCGTTGCCTTGACATCCAATGACTTTCTAGCATTAATTCTCCTAATTTATGCGTAACATCATTTCACGTCGGCTGTAACTAGCCCTTTAAACAAATGTCCATTTGCAAATTAAGATTGTTTAAGATCATGTGTCAGTCTTTTTAACAAACAAAATGTATTTGCAATGTCGATACACCTATAATGTATTTGCAATGTCGATACACCTATAATGTATTTTCAATGTCGATACACCTACAATGTATTTGCAATGTCGATACACCTATAATGTATTTGCAATGTCGATACACCTATAATGTATTTGCAATGTCGATACAACTATAATAATTTATTTATTGAAATGGACGTTCAACACACAAGGTGGGTTTTTTATTCGTCAATACGGATTAACACGTATACAAACAAACACTGTTGAAATGTGGAAGGAGCGTGCTCACAGATGGGCGAATTAACAGTTGTCAAACTCTTTGTCACCGTTTAAAAAAAAAAGAACACATTGCTCAGCAAGCGTAATACTGATAATGATGCAGGCTCATACTGAAAGTGCATTTGTAATATATTAAACAAGAGCTGTGTTTGTGAAACACAATGCCCCCTACTGCGCTTTGAAGCCGCATGGCAGCTATTTTAGAAACAATGTTATATTTTGAATGTAATGGTCACAGTGACCTTGACCTTTGACCTAGTGACCCCAAACCATGTTTGATTGTAGATGTCAATGAGTTGCATGCACATGTGAAGTTTAAAGAACATAAACCCAATAGTTTTCATTTTATGAGCAAGGTTAAAGTTTTGGGACAGAATGACAGACGGACACACAGACAGACAGGCAAAAAACAATATACCCCCTTTTTTAAAAAGGGGGCATAAAAATATCCTTCAAACATGATAACGTTATCAAGCGTAACACACGCGAAACGATAGTCTGACGTCTGACGTCAGCCATCCCATTGGTAAATGAGTATGAGAAATTTACTTTATGTCGGACAAATAACTATAATTCATGACATATAATACATTAAAACTTGTTTTCAATTTATTAACCAAAATTAATATAAAGTGTATGATGGCATATAACTGCATTACGATAACCAACATAGGTTAAGATTTGTGAACAAGTCCCTTTGTAACAATATTGCTGATTATTTGTGTTATGACAGGGGCGTATCCCATGCAAACTATCAACATGCAACCCGGAGTCAACCAATGGCAACAACAGCCCTCAACCAACATGCAGCCAGGTTTCAACCAGTGGCAACAACGACCACCGTTCAACATGCAACAAGGAGACAATCAATGGCAAACACAACAGCCACCACCATACGACACCATGGCCACAGACAACAAATGGCAACAGCCTCCTGCTGTTGATTCAAATCAACACTAGAACTGTTCATTGTGGTGACTGCATAGACACAAGCGTCATGCGTGGTTTAACGCTTCACTAATGGTTGTAGACTCGTCGTGGACCCTTTTATCTATGCTGTTTACACAACGTTTACATGTTCGTATACTTCATATATGGAATTACGAGTACATTAGCCTATAAGCTTTATACACACTATTTTGTTGACAATGCTGAGTGGGGTTATCATTTGATTTTCTACAGTTTTAATTACAGACAAGTGTTGCATGAAATATTAATTGTTATAGTCTTCTTACTGTTGACACATGACTGTCCTTAGAATTAGAAATGAATCATAGAGTTGCCAGGTCAAGATACACATAATGCAATAATAGTTTGAGCAAGAAAGACAAACTATTAAATTGCAATCGTCTGTGTATTTTGTCTACACAACAACGCTAATAATTGTTATGTATTTTGAGTTACACACGTTCCTTCATTGTTATAAATATAATGATATTTGAAACTCAGACTTCCGGCTATGATTTGTGGACAGGTGGACTGTGTTCCAAAATTGTGCACATTTTTTATGGACGATACGTCAAATGGCATTCAAACTAACACAGCTACTACACATAAGCGAGGATGGCCTCTGATAAATCTGGCGGAGGGCCTCATATATATCATATTAACACGAGCACAAATAACCAGATAGTCTATCAAGTGAAAGCCACATACCGCTATACATTAAGGTGCACTCAGGTGTTCTACCTTCTCTAGGGGACTATAGGTTCTGCAAAAACTGGATCCCGCAATAACTCTAAACGTACTAAAGATATACTGTGGATACTTATAAACAGTAATGTGATGATTATGCCCGACCTTTTATACTTCACCTGAATTCATATAAGTAACGTTTATGTTAAGAAAAATAGTAAACACCTCTTATTGTAATAATTCTAAAAGTAAATACGATATGAAAATAAACATTGGTATGGCGAAAGGTGCGTCGGTCAGCCCTTAATAAGTTGTATTTCCGAATGTATATTGATCCCACTGCATACTTGTAAATAACTCGAAATATACATAAGATGTAACAGTGAAAATTGGTGTACACATATAAATTGCTGACTGAACTGGGCGAAACATTTTACAACTCCGGAGGTCAAAGGTCGAGTGACAGTGTCATGCCAGACAAATGGAATAACTAAACATCGCCATAACTCATAAGTTCATTGGTTATAACAATAAGCCTTAGGCCTACTTAACAAATGCAGTGTATTCTTTTAAGAAATGATATGTGTTTTCACTTGTAAGGACTCCTGTATTGATTGCAATAATTGATAGAATTGTTGTTTTTCAGAAACCACACAATAGAAACACATTTTTTTTATATATGCGTTTTCGGTTCTGCTTTTAATTTACAAAGTCAAAATCTGGTTCACTATGGCATTTTTATTATTTTTCCAAAGCGTTGATAACTCAAATAAATCGTGATACATGGGCCATATATGCCAAAGTAAAAGGGATACAATCTATTCGATATGCATGCGCAAATATTCACTATTGTTTTCATAAATGTCAAATACCTAATTACAAGAGATATGCCAATTTCTGCTAAATAGGGTCATGTATTGGAGATTCGGGTGTTTTGAACAGTTAATATAATGCGGTTTGAATTCCGCCTTTCGATCTTCTTAATTTCATTTCTGGTGACTTCGCGTCCCTGGGGAGCAATCGCCGAGTCTGCGATGCAGTACACAGCTGGAGCGCTCTTCGCTAAGTAGTTTGATTGTATTACGCTAACATTGTCCTTCGATCGTTCTTAATTTGCGGCAATCGGATCTAGAATCTCGGGCGCTAAGCTACGCTTCTTACATTTAAGAATTGCAAGAAGATCGTTTCTGAATCTCGAACCACTGAATTCGTAAAGTGACAGGTTGAACGTGACGTTCAGGTAGCTAAATATGTACAGTATCGCCTGCAGCAAACGTGCGAACTGGAATTCTTCCGAGGCCCCTTGAGGGTCCCGCTGGACTTCCTGTATAATCTGCTTCAGCCGATGAACTAAGTAAAAGCGGTACACAGAGGCAGGAGTCATGGTGACCAAAAAAATGACGGAGAACGCCACCACTAGCAGAGAGGCGTTCCCTTGTCCGTTTTTGGTGGTCTGTTTGCCAAATGTACACATTTTCTTTTGTTTCTTGCGTTGAAGTTGCAGTTTGAGAAAAATAATTGCGTTTCCCACGAGTAGGAAAACAATAGTTCCTGCGAATAACAAAATAAAATCGATCCATTTGTAAACGTTTTTTCTGAAAGTGACGCCATTCTTTAGTCTTCGGTGCACAAACCATGTCATTAACGCCGTGTAACGTTATGACCGGCACGACCAGGTCTATTGCAGCAATGATGCCACATATACCGCTTATGACCACTGCGGAGGTCCTAGCGGTGCATATTGTACGTGCCTTCATCGGGTACAGCACGGTCAGCGTCCTCTCCAATGTGACCGCCACGAGCAGCCACGACGAAATGTGGATACTGGCATACGTAAGGTACAGCTGTAACTTACATCCGGCATCACTCATTAACCGAATGTCCGTTTTCCAGACGCTTAAGATCCAGTTTTGTAGATGGCTGGTTAGCAGAATTACGGTGGTAGAAAGAGTGAGCGCCACTAGATAGATTGCTGTCGAAGACATTTTCTTGAAAGGACGTAGCAGAACCAGAACTGTGAAAGCATTTCCGGCGAGGCCGACGAAAATAAAAATTGCCAAAACCATCTTCCACAGGCGCATTTTTACTTCGCAACAATGTCCTACTGCAAACTCCATCCCTAAATCTGTGATATTCATAGTTAATGCTGACTATCCGATATAAGCTCTAACGCTTTGCTACTTATTCTCCTGAGCACTTGTAGTTCCTTTTAAATACACATTTGTAATCTTAAGTCCTTAAATTTAATATTATTGTGAAACTCAACACATCGTTACTATAATTTTTCCCATGTTCAGTCATGTATCACGCTCTTATATGTATTGCACATCATTAGTTTTACCTACAAGCATCTTTTAGAATAAATAATGAAACTGCCGGTCACCGACTGAACTCCGCCAGCTAGTGTGCACTTCAACTATGGAAGGGAAAGACCGCCAATATTATTCATCAATAGAAATGTTGCACGTGTTGAATATTCAGCTGATACGTTGAATATTCAGCTGATGTGTTTAATCTTGCAATTATAGATTATTACATACATGTCAAATAATATCCGTTCAAATAAGCAATGATCGATATGTTGTTTCAATTTTCAACAACGTTAATTTTTAAGGTGGAGACACCTCAAATGTTCATCT